>WOAB01000557.1:5080000-5329313 GCA_027886185.1 Rheum nobile | reverse complement strand
TTCTTCATCACCTATGTCCTTAAAAGACCAGACTGTAACGAATCTTTTTGGAAAGAAAGATTTGTTTCAGGATTACCATCCCTCTTCGCAAAAAGAATCGTTACCAAGCTTAAAGAAAAACATAGGTAAGGAAGAAATCCCTTGGAAGGATATCACCTATGGGCAGCTTGGAGCATTCATCAAGAAAGAAGGGTTAGCATTATGCACTGAATTAAAAATTCAAGCAAAATACGGGGGAGAAAAGGGTAAATCCAGAAGAGAAATGGGAAACTTTGTGAAGCCTTTGGCATGGAAAAGATCCAAGCCCCCTCCAGAGCTAGAAAAGAGAAGACTCTTAGACCTAAAAGAGAATTCTTTAGGCGCTCTAAACAGAGATCTAACAGGTATGATAAACCTGTCCACACCAGAGATAGCAAGCTAATAGACCCAGCTACGGCAAAAAGATTATCTGCTACAAGTGTCGTAAGCCAGGTCACAAGGCCAACAGCTGTCCAATGAAACAGAAGATCAACGAGCTTCTCAAAGATGAACCAGATCTTAAAGAAAAGATTGGTGAACTTCTCTGCCTAGACACTGAATCCTCCTCTGACAATGAAGGATTATATGAGATCAACTATGACTCTTCAAGCTCTGACCAAGATCAACCTCAGCATTACTGCAATGTTATTACCAAAGCAGAAAGAGAAGAAGCTCTTTTTGACCTCATCAATCAGATCCCAGATCCTCAAACTAAGCATGATTATTTCATGAAACTTAAGGATCTTATCTTCAACGAGCAAAGACCAGCCCTCAATAGACCCTTCAGCATCTCAAAACTCTTTGAAAATCAACCTAGTAATAATATTCTAGGTTCCAAAGTCACCATCAAAGACCTTCAATCAGAAGTCAATACTCTCAAGAAAGAAGTTAAAGGACTTCAAGAGTATGTTAGACTAAGAGACTCTATGGATGATCTCATAGAAATCAGATTAACAAGCTAGAATCTAAAAATGAATCTAGCTGTAGTTCTGAGATAAGATCATCTAACAGATCCAGCCAAGGCTCTGTTAAAATTAGAACCTCTTCCTCTACCAGCAAAAAACCCTTCATCTCGCAAAATGAATCATTTAACCCTCTTTTCAGCAAGACACTCTCTTCTTTCAGCTCTTAACAAAGTAGAATGCCAAAAATGGTATTGTCCTGTTAAGATTAAGATTGAAGATTCCACCTTCAAAATTGTCGCCCTCATTGACAGCGGAGCTGATCTCAACTGTATCAGAGAAGGCCTTGTCAATTCCAAGTATTTTGTCAAGACCAATGAAAGACTTCTTAATGCCAGCGGCATTAAAATGCAGTTAAACTACAAAATTCCTGAAGCCTCCGTCTGCAGCAATGGATGGTGTCTCCTAAACTCTTTTGTCCTTGTCAAAGATCTTCAACAAGAAGTCATCCTAGGATCCCCATTCCTAACCCAGCTTTATCCCTTCTCAGTTGATAAAGACGGAATTCATGCCAAGATTCTAGGAAAAAACCTAGACTTCCCCTTCCTTTCCCCAATTAAGAGCAGAGATCTTGATCTCCTTCAAAATGCTTCTATCAAAAGACAGCTTAACAGCATTCAGCATAAGAAAACCCTCATTAGAGATTTAACTAATGAAATTGGGTTTTTAAAGATTGAAGAAAGGCTGCAAAGCCCTCTTGGCAAACCAAGGCCCTAGACTTCGAGAATCTCTTCAAAGAGCAAGTCTGTGCGGATATCCCCAATGCCTTCTGGGACAGAAAGAAGCATCATGTTTATCTCCCCTATGAAAAGGACTTTCATGAGAGAGATATCCCAACCAAAGCTAGGCCTATTCAAATGAACAAAGAACTCTTAGAAACCTGCAAGAAAGAAATTGAGACCTTGTTAGTTAAGAAACTAATTAGAAAATCTCAATCTCCCTGGAGTTGCGCGGCTTTCTATGTCATGAACGCAGCCGAAAAGGAAAGAGGCGTTCCTAGGCTGGTTATCAACTACAAACCCCTCAACAAAGCCTTACAATGGATCAGGTATCCTATCCCCAATAAGAGAGACCTCCTCAACAGACTTTTCGAAGCAAAAGTCTTCTCTAAGTTTGACATGAAGAGCGGTTACTGGCAAATCCAGATTGTCGAAGAAGACAGATACAAAACCGCCTTCACTGTACCATTGGGCATTACGAATGGAATGTCATGCCCTTTGGTCTCAAAATGCCCCTTCAGAATATCAAAGGATTATGAATGATATTCTGAATCCTTCTCTGACTTCCTCATCGTCTACATCGACGATATCTCATTTATTCCCTAACCTTAGAAGAACACTCTAAGCATCTCAATACCTTTCTGCATGTCATCAAAAAGAATGGATTAGTTTATCTGCCACTAAGATAAAACTCTTTCAGACCAAGATTAGATTTCTTGGCCATGACATTCATCAACAAACCATCAAACCTATCCAAAGGAGCATTGAGTTCACAGATAGATTTCCCGACGAAATCAAAGACAAAACTCAATTACAAAGATTCCTTGGTTGCCTCAATTATATTTTGATTTCTTTCCCGATCTCAGAAAACTCTGCATTCCCTTATTTTCCAGACTCAAAAAGAATCCTGCTCCTTGGGGTTCTGATCAAACCAAAGCCGTCCAAATCATCAAAAGCAAGATTAAATCTCTTCCTTGCCTAGGCCTTCCTCAGCCCAATGCTTTTATGATTGTTGAAACTGATGCCTCCAACATTGGTTTTGGTGGCATTCTTAAACAAAGGTCAATCCAGAAAGAAAGCAAGAGCAACTGGTTAGATTCTACTCTGGTTGCTGGGCTGGGCCTCAGTTAAACTATAGCACGATTAAAAAGGAAATCCTTTCCATCGTCGCTTGCATTTCCAAATTTCAAGATGATTTATACAACAAGTCTTTTCTTCTTAGAGTTGATTGCAAATCCGCAAAAGATATACTTCAAAAAGATGTCCAGAACATTGTCTCAAAACAAATTTTTGCTCGATGGCAAGCCATTTTATCTGTCTTTGATTTTGAAATTGAATTTATCAAAGGAGAAAGCAATTCTTTACCAGATTTTCTGACAAGAGAATTTCTGCAGGGAAAACCTTAAAACACATGGCCCCCTTTCCTTATTTCAAACCCTCCAAGACAAACAAAAGGCCTACTACTCCTATTTTCGAGTCTTTGAAGCCCAAAAGACCGTTCGCAAAACTGCTCAAGAATCATTTCACTCCGAGAAGATTAAACATATCATTCTCTCCAGTGAAATCAGGATCCTCAACATTCGCCAACAAACTGCTGACAGGATCATTAGGGATTGCATTCTTTCTAATGTACCTTTTTAATCTTGTTTAAAACAGGTTCTCAAGAATGGCGGGGAGGGGAAACCCTCGCAAGCAAACCCCACAGGATTATGCTTCAGCAAGCTCGTCCCCAGCAAAAAGCGTTGTCCAAACGCAAAACCAATTTCAATCCTTATCCCAATTCCCAGCTCTCACAAACAGTCCTCTAAACCCAAGGACTCCACAAAAAACTGACAAACAGAAATCCACCAAGCATTTCACAGATACATCCTCAAGCAATCATCCCTACAAAATATCTGCCTCACAAAAGAATTCAATCCCCCTGACCAAAAGGACTGTGGACCCTTCATAAAAAATCTCTTCTCCAAAGACTTCCAATGGTTTCCTTCTGACCCGGCAAAAACCCAAAAGTTCTATGAGTTCGTTTTGGTAGATTCTGAATCTTGCCGAAATCTCGCATACCAGAGACGACAATGACCCCAACCTCATTGTCTTCTCAAAATGCAAAATTCTGAAGGTCATCTCCAGAGAATCTTGGGAGAACCTAGCACACAAAAGGCATTCTCAATCCCTTTCTGGCCGAAAGGCTATTCCTATTATGACTATAGAGATGCTTGGACCAAGGCCTTTCTTATCCGAGCATTCAACCATTCCTGGTCTTTTTCTTCGCAAAAACATGCAACAGCAATTTACCAGTCTGGTTTCTTTGACTGGTGGAACTACTTTGGACCTACTCCTGAAATCTACCAGAAGAAGCTAGGCAATCCTATGACTTCTTTATCAAACATTGTCCGGTCCAAAACTACATAAACCAATACAATTCCATAGGTGCACTGGTGTAGCTGGATACTCTGCTGATCTATGAACTCCAGCAAGCATTACCCTGTCCGTGTCCCCTTTCTCTCTGCGCAAGTTCAAAGTTCGATGGTGGGAAAAGATTGATCCAGAATCCTACTCACTCAACAACATCCATGCATTTTCAAAGCAAAAGGAACACAAGCTTCTCCTGCCCCCTCAAAGGAGATTGTCATTCACCCGTCAGGAGTCCCGGTGGCAACTACGTCACCCTCACAAATCCAAGACCAAGACTGGCTTGACTACCAAGAATGGAAGAAATACAAGAATCTCAAAACTAAGCAAAACTCAGTAACAATTGTTGACATCTCGGACGAGAAGCCCAAGTCTTGGGCTGATAAAGTCCAAGAAGAAGAAGACCAAGCCAGCTCGACCAATTTAGCCCAGCAAACTGATTATGACCCATATGATCAGTTCGCACAAGACCCTTACGCCCAGTAAGGTTGCAAGTCCATAAGGCCGTTCGCAAAAGCCCATCAAAAATCTTGCAGACAAAAGATGTCGGCAACACAATCAGACAAAATACAATCAGACAAATCTCATCAGCAAATGACAAACAACTTCTACAGCAAAAGCAGAAGTCCACTCTGAACAGTATCAATGCACTTATTTAGGCACTATTCATATGAACAGTTGTACGGCGCCTTAATAGTGCCTTCAAATAGCAATTTTCCCTTCTCTATTTAAGCCGGTAAGCCCTCACTTGTTAGAGGCACGCTAAAATCTCTCTCCCTCTCTCTCCTTTATATTTTTAGTTTCTTGCTTTGCTGCTCTTCGGCTACCTGTAAGTTGTGTACAGTTTCTTTCTTTTGCAATTTATATCAAGCACAATAGTCCAGTTTTGTGTTATTGTCTTGCTTATCATTTCTACCACTTTTCCCTCAGGAACCAGTACCTCTGTTCATCCTCCGCTCAAGAGTATCATTGTTAAACATGACAATGAAGATATTCGTGCTGATCCCTTTAAGAAAGGGAGACCTGAGCAGGATCATAGTCAGACCAATTTGGGAGATATCAAGAAGATCTACTCCCAAAACAACTACAGCAATCAAATCCTTCATACCATCTCTGAACAAATAGATCAGATTCATCTTGGTATGGATAAAGGATTGAGTTCCCCTAAGTTTCCTAGAGATATTAGTAGGCCTCACTTTCAAGCTGAAAGTATTCCTAACAATCTCTTAAGCAACCATCAGCCTTAGCCCTCCTTCTATCCTTGATAGAATCAATCAAAGGATGGATTCTTCCACCTAGCCATTAACCAAAGGATGGATAATATCCAGGCTTCCTCCTCAAAACGCGTCACCTCTCCAGCTGCAAATATCAACTGCCTAAAGAATAAAGGCAACTGTAGCAGTAAGTCTAAGAAGGATTCTGGAGACTCTATAAGTAGCTCTAGCAAGACGAGCCACTCCATCAGCAAAATCGCATTTCTAGGATCTGAATCCCCAGAGGTTAATAAACTCAGGAGAAGGGGAAACGGATCTCAGCATTACTCCAAAAGATTTGGAGCACATACTGATACTAGAAATTACTACAATCGTCCAACTCCTCCTGATCTTCAGTATGAAGAAAGAGCTAAATTCAGGACCACGGATTACAATGGAACATCCATCTATGAATGGAACATAGATGGCAAATCAGAAGGAGAAATCATGAATACTCTCCAAGAAATGGGAATGGCTAAAGCAGCCTATAGAACCCATGATCAAACGGATAAGACAGCAGCATGTCTTATAATTCAAGGCTTCACTGGTCAGCTTAAATACTGGTGGGATAATGCCTTGAACTTACAACAACAATTAGATATCCTAAACGCCACCGTCTCTACAGAAGACGATCAGGGAAGGATCTCTACAGATCAAAATGCAACCAACCAACTTATATATGCTATAAGTATGTATTTCGTTGGCAACCCGCATGAAGAACTTCAAGCCAACAAGATCACCCTAACAGAACTTAGATGCCCAACTCTAAGTGATTATAGGTGGTACAAGGACGTCTTCATCACCTATGTCCTTAAAAGACCAGACTGTAACGAATCTTTTTGGAAAGAAAGATTTGTTTCAGGATTACCATCCCTCTTCGCAAAAAGAATCGTTACCAAGCTTAAAGAAACATAGGTAAGGAAGAAATCCCTTGGAAGGATATCACCTATGGGCAGCTTGGAGCATTCATCAAGAAAGAAGGGTTAGCATTATGCACTGAATTAAAAATTCAAGCAAAATACGGGGGAGAAAAGGGTAAATCCAGAAGAGAAATGGGAAACTTCTGTGAAGCCTTTGGCATGGAAAAGATCCAAGCCCCCTCCAGAGCTAGAAAAGAGAAGACTCTTAGACCTAAAAGAGAATTCTTTAGGCGCTCTAAACAGAGATCTAACAGGTATGATAAACCTGTCCACACCAGAGATAGCAAGCCTAATAGACCCAGCTACGGCAAAAAGATTATCTGCTACAAGTGTCGTAAGCCAGGTCACAAGGCCAACAGCTGTCCAATGAAACAGAAGATCAACGAGCTTCTCAAAGATGAACCAGATCTTAAAGAAAAGATTGGTGAACTTCTCTGCCTAGACACTGAATCCTCCTCTGACAATGAAGGATTATATGAGATCAACTATGACTCTTCAAGCTCTGACCAAGATCAACCTCAGCATTACTGCAATGTTATTACCAAAGCAGAAAGAGAAGAAGCTCTTTTTGACCTCATCAATCAGATCCCAGATCCTCAAACTAAGCATGATTATTTCATGAAACTTAAGGATCTTATCTTCAACGAGCAAAGACCAGCCCTCAATAGACCCTTCAGCATCTCAAAACTCTTTGAAAATCAACCTAGTAATAATATTCTAGGTTCCAAAGTCACCATCAAAGACCTTCAATCAGAAGTCAATACTCTCAAGAAAGAAGTTAAAGGACTTCAAGAGTATGTTAGACTAAGAGACTCTATGGATGATCTCATAGAAATCAGAATTAACAAGCTAGAATCTAAAAATGAATCTAGCTGTAGTTCTGAGATAAGATCATCTAACAGATCCAGCCAAGGCTCTGTTAAAATTAGAACCTCTTCCTCTACCAGCAAAAAACCCCTCATCTCGCAAAATGAATCATTTAACCCCTCTTTTCAGCAAGACAATCTCTTTCTTTCAGCTCTTAACAAAGTAGAATGCCAAAAATGGTATTGTCCTGTTAAGATTAAGATTGAAGATTCCACCTTCAAAATTGTCGCCCTCATTGACAGCGGAGCTGATCTCAACTGTATCAGAGAAGGCCTTGTCAATTCCAAGTATTTTGTCAAGACCAATGAAAGACTTCTTAATGCCAGCGGCATTAAAATGCAGTTAAACTACAAAATTCCTGAAGCCTCCGTCTGCAGCAATGGATGGTGTCTCCTAAACTCTTTTGTCCTTGTCAAAGATCTTCAACAAGAAGTCATCCTAGGATCCCCATTCCTAACCCAGCTTTATCCCTTCTCAGTTGATAAAGACGGAATTCATGCCAAGATTCTAGGAAAAAACCTAGACTTCCCCTTCCTTTCCCCAATTAAGAGCAGAGATCTTGATCTCCTTCAAAATGCTTCTATCAAAAGACAGCTTAACAGCATTCAGCATAAGAAAACCCTCATTAGAGATTTAACTAATGAAATTGGGTTTTTAAAGATTGAAGAAAGGCTGCAAAGCCCTCTTTGGCAAACCAAGGCCCTAGACTTCGAGAATCTCTTCAAAGAGCAAGTCTGTGCGGATATCCCCAATGCCTTCTGGGACAGAAAGAAGCATCATGTTTATCTCCCCTATGAAAAGGACTTTCATGAGAGAGATATCCCAACCAAAGCTAGGCCTATTCAAATGAACAAAGAACTCTTAGAAACCTGCAAGAAAGAAATTGAGACCTTGTTAGTTAAGAAACTAATTAGAAAATCTCAATCTCCCTGGAGTTGCGCGGCTTTCTATGTCATGAACGCAGCCGAAAAGGAAAGAGGCGTTCCTAGGCTGGTTATCAACTACAAACCCCTCAACAAAGCCTTACAATGGATCAGGTATCCTATCCCCAATAAGAGAGACCTCCTCAACAGACTTTTCGAAGCAAAAGTCTTCTCTAAGTTTGACATGAAGAGCGGTTACTGGCAAATCCAGATTGTCGAAGAAGACAGATACAAAACCGCCTTCACTGTACCATTTGGGCATTACGAATGGAATGTCATGCCCTTTGGTCTCAAAAATGCCCCTTCAGAATATCAAAGGATTATGAATGATATTCTGAATCCCTTCTCTGACTTCCTCATCGTCTACATCGACGATATCCTCATTTATTCCCTAACCTTAGAAGAACACTTTAAGCATCTCAATACCTTTCTGCATGTCATCAAAAAGAATGGATTAGTTTTATCTGCCACTAAGATAAAACTCTTTCAGACCAAGATTAGATTTCTTGGCCATGACATTCATCAACAAACCATCAAACCTATCCAAAGGAGCATTGAGTTCACAGATAGATTTCCCGACGAAATCAAAGACAAAACTCAATTACAAAGATTCCTTGGTTGCCTCAATTATATTTCTGATTTCTTTCCCGATCTCAGAAAACTCTGCATTCCCTTATTTTCCAGACTCAAAAAGAATCCTGCTCCTTGGGGTTCTGATCAAACCAAAGCCGTCCAAATCATCAAAAGCAAGATTAAATCTCTTCCTTGCCTAGGCCTTCCTCAGCCCAATGCTTTTATGATTGTTGAAACTGATGCCTCCAACATTGGTTTTGGTGGCATTCTTAAACAAAGGATCAATCCAGAAAGCAAAGAGCAACTGGTTAGATTCTACTCTGGTTGCTGGGCTGGGCCTCAGTTAAACTATAGCACGATTAAAAAGGAAATCCTTTCCATCGTCGCTTGCATTTCCAAATTTCAAGATGATTTATACAACAAGTCTTTTCTTCTTAGAGTTGATTGCAAATCCGCAAAAGATATACTTCAAAAGATATCCAGAACATTGTCTCAAAACAAATTTTTGCTCGATGGCAAGCCATTTTATCTGTCTTTGATTTTGAAATTGAATTTATCAAAGGAGAAAGCAATTCTTTACCAGATTTTCTGACAAGAGAATTTCTGCAGGGAAAACCTTAAAACACATGGCCCCCTTTCCTTATTTCAAAACCCTCCAAGACAAACAAAAGGCCTACTACTCCTATTTTCGAGTCTTTGAAGCCCAAAAGACCGTTCGCAAAACTGCTCAAGAATCATTTCACTCCGAGAAGATTAAACATATCATTCTCTCCAGTGAAATCAGGATCCTCAACATTCGCCAACAAACTGCTGACAGGATCATTAGGGATTGCATTCTTTCTAATGTACCTTTTTAATCTTGTTTAAAACAGGTTCTCAAGAATGGCGGGGAGGGGAAACCCTCGCAAGCAAACCCCACAGGATTATGCTTCAGCAAGCTCGTCCCCAGCAAAAAGCGTTGTCCAAACGCAAAACCAATTTCAATCCTTATCCCAATTCCCAGCTCTCACAAACAGTCCTCTAAACCCAAGGACTCCACAAAAAACTGACAAACAGAAATCCACCAAGCATTTCCACAGATACATCCTCAAGCAATCATCCCTACAAAATATCTGCCTCACAAAAGAATTCAATCCCCCTGACCAAAAGGACTTTGGACCCTTCATAAAAAATCTCTTCTCCAAAGACTTCCAATGGTTTCCTTCTGACCCGGCAAAAACCCAAAAGTTCTATGAGTTCGTTTTGGTAGATTCTGAATCTGCCGAAATCTCGCATACCAGAGACGACAATGACCCCAACCTCATTGTCTTCTCAAAATGCAAAATTCTGAAGGTCATCTCCAGAGAATCTTGGGGAGAACCTAGCACACAAAAGGCATTCTCAATCCCTTTCTGGCCGAAAGGCTATTCCTATTATGACTATAGAGATGCTTGGACCAAGGCCTTTCTTATCCGAGCATTCAACCATTCCTGGTTCTTTTTCTTCGCAAAAACATGCAACAGCAATTTACCAGTCTGGTTCTTTGACTGGTGGAACTACTTTGGACCTACTCCTGAAATCTACCCAGAAGAAGCTAGGCAATCCTATGACTTCTTTATCAAACATTGTCCGGTCCAAAACTACATAAAACCAATACAATTCCATAGGTGCACTGGTGTATCTTGGATACTCTGCTGGATCTATGAACTCCAGCAAGCATTACCCTGTCCGTGTCCCCTTTCTCTCTGTCGCAAGTTCAAAGTTCGATGGTGGGAAAAGATTGATCCAGAATCCTACTCACTCAACAACATCCATGCAATTTTCAAAGCAAAAGGAACACAAGCTTCTCCTGCCCCCTCAAAGGAGATTGTCATTCACCCGTCAGGAGTCCCGGTGGCAACTGCGTCACCCTCACAAATCCAAGACCAAGACTGGCTTGACTACCAAGAATGGAAGAAATACAAGAATCTCAAAACTAAGCAAAACTCAGTAACAATTGTTGACATCTCGGACGAGAAGCCCAAGTCTTGGGCTGATAAAGTCCAAGAAGAAGAAGACCAAGCCAGCTCGACCAATTTAGCCCAGCAAACTGATTATGACCCATATGATCAGTTCGCACAAGACCCTTACGCCCAGTAAGGTTGCAAGTCCATAAGGCCGTTCGCAAAAGCCCATCAAAAATCTTGCAGACAAAAGATGTCGGCAACACAATCAGACAAAATACAATCAGACAAATCTCATCAGCAAATGACAAACAACTTCTACAGCAAAAGCAGAAGTCCACTCTGAACAGTATCAATGCACTTATTTAGGCACTATTCATATGAACAGTTGTACGGCGCCTTAATAGTGCCTTCAAATAGCAATTTTCCCTTCTCTATTTAAGCCGGTAAGCCCTCACTTGTTAGAGGCACGCTAAAAATCTCTCTCCCTCTCTCTCCTTTATATTTTTAGTTTCTTGCTTTGCTGCTCTTCGGCTACCTGTAAGTTGTGTACAATTTCTTTCTTTTGCAATTTATATCAAGCACAATAGTCCAGTTTTGTGTTATTGTCTTGCTTATCATTTCTACCATATTTTCATTGCTTTTGATCCTTTTGGCCAACCTGGTATCAGAGCCTTGTTAATTTAATCTCCTTATCCTCTTCATCGTTTTAAAAAATTTAAGTTTCAGTCTTTCTATTTTAAGTGCTTATCTAGGCTTTGGGCACAACGCTTGGTTTAGTCCCGTAAGATCCGTTTGGTCAGCCTTGATGATAGGTGGTCCCGGTGGACGGTCCCGTTGTTATAAGCCTTAGATAAATCCTTGTTTTAGAAAACTTTACTTTGTTTTAAAAAACATGTCGATGGCAAGAAGATTATTCCGACGAGGTTCCGGTAGCAATTCGGAACAAATCGTTCATAGCAATGAGAACATGTATAGTCTTGACCCTGACAATATTCAAGACTGGACTATTCCAGACAATCCTCAGTCTATTTATAGATCTGGGATCTTGGACTTGTTCCATGCCAATTGCATCAAACACCAAGAATCAACCATCTGCCTTACAAAAGAGCAGCAGTCTCTTAGGCTTCTCAATCCTACAACCATTCAAAGTTATCTTAGAAAAGGTTATAGATTTTTGCATCTTGGGTTAATCCAAATTGCTTTAAAACCTCTTCATAGAAAAGGAATTGATTCTCCTGTCTTCCTAGCCCTTAGGGATGACCGGTTTCTCTCTTACAAAGACTCGATTCTGGCTTTAGTACAATCCAACATCTGCAATGGACCTTTGTTCTTCAATTGTTCTCCAAACTTCTCAGTCGACTTGACTGACCCTAGGATTTGTCAAACCGTCATCCTAGACATCAAAATGCTAAATAACAACTGCAAACAGTTCACTAAGAACTTTGCTGTTATTTATAGATTGCATTTCAAACTCATGAGTTCTTTAACAGATCCAAAGTGCACCATTACCCCTCTAGCTCATGGAGAGACTGTTCTTCTTCAATTAGAAGCTGAAAAGTCTTGCACTTTTACTCCCAAGACCATCAAGTGGAAAGACATTACTATTCCTGAAACCCTAGAGGTCGACAACGACAACCCTCCTAGAAACCTGGAACAACAAGAGATCTCTCAGATCATAGAAGAGTCTGATGGTAGAATTCTCATCAGGTTCAATTCGGTCAGAGAAAACTCAACCAACCGACCTAGCTTTGCCCCTGCTCGGAATTCTATTAGTGACCCCTTCTACTCCATGACCAGTGAGTTCTCCAGAAATAGTTCTCTAAGAAGAGATCATATAGACTTTGCCCATCCTCTTCCTAGAATCATTCCCCAGAATGAGGAAGAGTCTGTTGGTGACCATTCTCCTACCTCTACCAACATGCATAACTATTCTACTATCAATGTCTTAACCAAAGAAGGTTTTACCATTGATAAAGAGTATCTTAGAAAAGATTTCTATGGTACCAGCAACAACAAAAGGAGAAAATGGTTCATGCAACTAGACAAAGATTGCAGAGATAGAATCCAAGAGGAATATTATGAAGAGATGAACAATCTCCAAACTAATATTCTTTTCTTTAGATGGTTCTCTATTTATCTGTCTAAAAAAGACATTGATGACCCATTCCATCTTCCATCCTTAGAAGTGCAAAATAGGATTTCTAGAGCAGCAAAGCAAGTTAGTAAGTATCTTCTAGGAAATACATTAGTGTACGTACTTTTGGGCCATCGCGTGGGGATCTGTCAAAAGCATGATTCATAGAATATATGTTTGAAGCTGGTTCATATCTCTGACAAGGAAACACATCCACACACAAGGTCTGCAAGTTAGTAAGTATTTTTTATAAATGTTAAATTCTTGAGTTATTAAAGAAAAGTTGAGAGCTTTACATGAAAATCATAAAAATGTGCTGGATGATCCAAATGGCTATGAGATGCATCACAGTTTGTGATTATTCTGATGTCTGGGTACGCATTTGTAAGGGCATTGTAGTACTTGAGATAGTTTGCTGGCCAACAAAGATAAGATTGCAAGTTTAGAATCTGCACAGAAACTTCATTGTATAACAGTACAGGACAAACGTTTAGAAACTTCTCAAGGTAGACCATTGTGCTTGTGCATAGTGCATACCTTTGTAGTTTGGCTTTCCACAATCTTCATTTCCAACTGCAACATATTTAAGGTCAAAAGGTTCCGGGTGACCCATTGCAGCCCGGAGATAGCCCCATGTGGTATTAGTCTCACCTCTAGCAAACTCTATACTATCTAGCGTTTCCTATAGGAGAAAAAAAATCTTGATCAAGTCAAGAAAGTCATTTTATGCTTTGCTTGGTAACTGCATACATACCTGCACAAAAGGCGCAATGCTGGAGGGAGAAACTTCATCTCGATGACCGATTCCTGCAAAGAGTTGAAAAAAAGTAAGATAGTGGACATATAAACAACTGAAGAGACTCATTGCTTGTACATACCATTGTTGATTACCCACACAGGAGCAGCTCCTAAGTCCTCAGCTAACTGCAAGAAAAATACTAATACTTGTTGCACACAATCACCTGGAAATCTAATACAATGGAGCTATAAAAAAAAGATTTGAAGGGAAATGTTACTTGAAGAAACTCAAAGTAACCAAGTCCATCATCAGTCCAGTACATCCAAACATCACCAAAGTGCCCAGGTCTTTCTTCCCATGCTCCAACTGTTTCTTTCCAACGGAAAGCGTTTCTTAACCACTCTCCCTCAACAAAGCAACCACCTGCCACAATCATAAGTGATTCCTTTATAATGTACAGGCCAACTTTAATAGTGAAAATTAAAGGCAGAAATACTCTAAGTTTACCTGGGAATCTGATAAATCGAGGCGCCAAATCGTTGAGCTTATCCATTAGGTCTGGTCGGAATCCATGGCCCTGTACAAGCCAAGGAAAAATTGTATGGATTGTACATTTTTTGTCTTTAACTTTCATCTTGTAAGTTCAAGGGGTCAATAACTGAATTTAGAGTAGTGATCACAAAATATTGACAGTAAATTTTACACATTTTGGGTCATGATTGTGAATGAAAACTAAACATGGATGCCAATTTATAGACTCTGCAGCTTGATGCTTGAAACTAAAATCCTGATTAAAATGAATAGCCCATACTCTGGATAATATACATGGTTTTGGTCTATGGCATTTGGATTTTTAAGTGAGTTATCAGGTTGATCATATTTTAAATGTTACAGCTTTGTCTTGAATTGACTAAATAAAATGGACATGATTTACATATCTTCACTAAAAGATATAACCACATACATATACCTTATAAGTATCAGTTGGCATAGCTGAGACTTGATCAAACCAGATTTGTCCAATTTTATTGGTTGTCAGTTGAAGCCTTGCATTTGAATCAGAATCTGTAGCATCCAGCATGACCTCCATTTTCGTCCAAATAACAACAGACTCGTCAGAGCTGCAACGGGCAAGCCACATCAATAATGAATGACCCTCACCGGAACATAAGTTTCAAAAATGCAGTGAGTCTCACATTATGTTAGAGGAAGCTAGCACTTGTGACCCATCTGAACTGGTTACAGATACGGATACATTGATTGCCCCTAACGAGCGAGTGTACAGAACCACTTTATAAGTCTTACCCTCTTCAATATTCTGCAAGAGAGGTTGTCACATACTTAGATAGACAACAAGTTCAAGAAATGTAACTATTACAACATAACTGAAATGTCAACATTAGACATCAATTGATCATAAATGTGACACATGTATTCTTACCATGCCCCAATATCCAGGATTATAGATTCCAACTCCACCGGATGGACAAACGGTTGCAGTGTTATCATCACAAAGGACCTTCATATGAAGTGCCACCTTGTTACGCTCAAAGCATGACGAAAAATCAGTGGAGACCTGTATAGTTGATTCATCCCCAATCACAGACCAAGGATCAATATTGGATGGAGTGTGAAGTCCCCCTGCTTCAAATCCTGTTACCACATTTTACCACTTTTAGAAACTGTATTTCACATTAGAGTAAGGTTGTTCATAAACTACCTCTATTGCTGACAAGCTCAGCCCATAAGCCACCAGCTCCAGCATGATTGATTTCCTGCACAAGCATTGTTATAACACAGAGACTAAAATCATCATTAATTTCTATCTTTAGCAAATAACAGAACAATAATTAGGATATTGAAAGTTCACCTCAAAAAAGATCCCATAAAGGGTATCAGGAATCGGCCTCGAAGCAGAAGCATTGACAAGCAGATTTGCAGTTTGATTTAGGAAAAGATGATGATCTTGGCAATGACAAAAACTGCTTGAGCCAATTAAGAAGCAAGCCAGTAGAAAAGAGTAGGATATAGGCTTAGAAGAAGTCATTTTTAGCAGGAATGAGTAGAAGCTGGATCTTGGATTCCTAAAAGGAGCCAAATATCTGGGTTAATATAGATTCTGGAGTGTGACTGATTGGCGGCTGAAGGATAAACTCATACAAGTGTGTTCTTGCCTTGCTTTCAAGCTAAGGTCTTTCTAGTTATAGGGAACTTCATTTCATAGGACTGGGCCCCACTTATCCATGATTATTCATGAATTGGTCTCTCTAGTTTCACAAACCCATCTGGTAATAGTTTATTTAATGATAACTTTGAATAGCCACAAAAAAAAACTGTCTAATCAAATTTAAAGACCATGTTTACAGTCGAATTTGATGTTTTATTGTTTCTTTTGGTAAGATTTGCTAGATAGTTGCTACATATTAACTGGGGTTTTTTTTGCGTGCCTTTGCTGCCAATTCAAATTGGATAAATAACTACAATTTGCCAATCCAAAAGGGATAAATAACTAGGATTCTCCATGTGTGAATGAAGAATCAACCTTTGTCAATTGTGAAGAGACAGGGTATTACTAAATTTAGTACTAAAATACTAGTTATTTTTTTCTAATCATGTCTGTGATTCTTAGAAGCATGGAATTCTGCTTGCTTAACACAAGCGTAAGCTCCATCTAAAAAACAATACTAGGAGATGTACTTTAAGATTGAATCACACTCCAAGTTGGCTCATATTTTAAGCTCACTGCAAAAACAGCTAAGAGAAGAAGATAAAGATCAGAATAGTATACGAGCTTGTTGTTGTGAAGATTTCGTAACCGGATCATCCATCACGTCTACTAATTAATTAAGCCATTGTAGAAGTAAAAAACTTTGATCTGTTGTGAAGAGGTGCTTGTTAGAATGTTCACATTTGACAAACCAAGTAACTTCTCACACCTCAAAATGAAAGAGAAGATGATAAATTACTCGTGATCAGTTTCAACAGAAAATAGGACGAAAGAATGGTAGTAAATAAATTCCAAGTTTTCAAGAATAGTGTAAGCTGCCAACACTTGCACTTAATTAATCAACTACATTGTATAGTTACAAGATGCAACTATGTTGTGTATGAAAAAATCTTGAATAGCTACATAAATCAACCAAATAATCAAACCAAACGGAAGGATTCAACAAAAGTATCAAGTTATAAAACTATATCTCTACCCATATTGTTGAATCGTATGGTTCCAACTTCCAACATATATATATATATATATATATATATATATATATATATATATATATATATATATATATATATATATCACATAGTTCTAATTTTTTAGAACGAAATTTGCCCGGAATTTAGTCCTAAGTTGCTCAAAGCACAAAAAGCTCCCAAGTTCTCCTTCTTAAGCTAAGATATGTGCTTTCACATTGCCATATATTTACTAATTTTACACTAGAACAGAATTAAGTTGACACAAGGACATGTTTAGCGTAAGACGACAATGGATATGTCATATGTGCCTTTGTTTGGATAATAAAACATTATTGAGAAGATAACAATTAACAAAGGTCACAAAAAGGGAAATTAGTGTCTCATTTATCATAATCGCAAAAGAGGTCTTTTTTGTATCAACATTCTATAAGGATTTATTCTTGATCGATTAATATTTTTATTATGAATATACATAAAAATCGTTCCATACGAAATAGGGGTACATCAGTCGTCACATTGAACACCATAATAAGTTGGTCGTTTTTTAATAAGAACCATAACACTTTTTCTCCTTATGGTAAGGTTTCATATTGTCAGTTTGTTATTTTAGTCATTACTCTGTTTCAATCTTCACATCATAAAGAAACTCTTGGTCTTATCAGTGAGAACTCTACAATATGTAAACCAGGAGAAAACAACATTAAAATGTAATTTAATAGAGTGCCACAAATGATTTTATTATAAAGCCTATATTACAGCTCCACATCTAATCTGCCACTGTGATTCATGTACAAAGCAGCAGTCTATGTGAGCTGACTGATATCACTCCCATGACACATTCTAACTGCATCATCTGGGTTTAGAATTTAGATCAGATTGAGGACTTGGGAACACTACTCCTTCCATTGATTTTAATGTAACTCGACACCTTCACCAGATCGAATGACGTAAACGAATGCGGCTGGAGCACGAGGTTCAAGTTTGTGCCTGATAGCTCAAATGAAGACGACACAGGCACCACCTGAAACAAACACAAAAGTAACAACATGTTTTGTATTTGTATTGATTCGCGAATCTATGGAAATAATAATGGTAGCAACAAGAAAGTACCTTGCTTGGATTATCAAGTGAATTCTCGTCCATCACGTTGCTAGCCGTGAGTGCCGTTTTACTTGAGCCTTTGAAGTAAGCTGTATCTTCATCAAGGCCAACTATGGAGAGCTTGACATTGACAGAATCACTTCCAAAGTTGACAGCCTGGGAGATAAATATATATATATATATATATATTAACCCTCAGATCATTAGAAATGCAAATGAATTCAAAACTAGCGAGTAGCGACATTACCTTAATGATTATATAGGTCTCTCCATCCTCGGGGTTGTCCCAGGAGATAGCAGAGGCGACGACAGAACTCAAGTTAGTCTGGAGAGCAGAGCTCAGAAGAGTCGCTCCACTTGACCGTTTGAACAAGTGTTGCATCCAGTAACTAGGCGTCCCATACGAGTGTGAAGAGTTGAAAACTATGGCATCTGGGTTCCATCTATCCAGTTTTTTTATTTTTTTTGAAGATGAAAAATAGTAATTCAAAATGGCGAAATAATCTTTTTATCTACACAAAGGAGTATGAAACATACAAAAAATAAAGCATACCGTCTGTCGTTTGTATGCACGAAAAGAGGGGCATAGCTTGCCATTGCAACAAGATCACTGCCCATGAGATGTAACAGGAGAGAATGACAAACCTTAGTTAATTCTACAGCTAATATCAAGATAAACATCTAAAGTGTGATTCTTTTTCACCTTTTTAAAATGATATGTACAATCTAATCTACTATGAGTCATAAGAGGACAACATGCAAAGCATATGGTGCAATGCGGACCTGTTCTTCTCCACTCCAAGAAGAAACGCAGCTTCAGCAAGTGCAGCCAGAAGACTTCCTTTTCCAGCATCATTTCCCGTCACAGCATATTCACTCACAAAAGCCTGGATTATACTTATAGTATCAATATATACAGAGATTAACCCACAATCCTCTAGGAAATATTTCACCTACTTTTGGACCATTACGCGGTGATTTGTCGAAAGCATGAGTCAGCGAAAATAGGCGTGCAGCTGATTCATATCTCTGAGAACAACAGATTTGCCAGTTAATTGAGAAAAGTTCAAGAATATGGTAATAATCCATCTTATAGAAGCGAAGTTGAGAGCTTTACATGGAAATCGTATAAATGAGCAGGATGATCCAACGGTCCATTAGATGCCTCACAATTAGAAATTGCTTGGATGTCTGGATAGGCACTTGTAAGGGCAGCATAGAACTTGAGATAATTTGCTGCCCAATTGAAGATAAAAAAGCAAATTTTTAATAATAAGTATTTATTATATAGAACAGGACAAAAATTTTGGATAATTCTCCTCTGCTAAGACAACATAATCATTGGGTTACCTTTGTAGTTTGTCTTTCCACAATCTTCATTTCCAATTGCGACATATTTAAGGTCAAAAGGTTCCGGGTGACCCATTGCAGCTCGAATAGAGCCCCATGTGGAGTTAGCCTCACCTCTAGCAAACTCAATACTGTCTAGCATTTCCTGTAGGCAGAAAATCCATGATGAAGTGGAATTTACGAATTACAAGTTTATTACATGAATCTGTGGCTAGAGATAGATACTTCATCTATACTGAATTGTGAAACTACTCTGCCAATAAATTATAAAGATGTACATACCTGCACAAAAGGCGCAATGCTGGAGGGAGAAACTTCATCTTGATGACTGATTCCTGCATTGAGTAGAAGCAAAATGATACATAAGAGTGTGCATAAATCTAGTTGGTCCACTCCTAAAGAAGTAAAGAGACTCGTTGTTTGGACACACCATTGTTAATGACCCACACAGGAGCAGCCCCCAAGTCCTCAGCTAACTGCAATAAAACGCTAATAGTTGTTACACACAATCACTTGAATATCGAATGCAATAGAGCTATAGAAGGAAAAAAAAAAAAAAAAAAAGACTCGAAATGAAGCATCTATTGCTTACTTGAAGAAACTCCAAGTAACCGAGTCCATCATCAGTCCAGTACATCCAAACATCACCGAAGTGTCCAGGTCTTTCCTCCCACGGTCCAACTGTTTCTTTCCAGCGAAAAGCGTTTCTTAACCACTCCCCTTCGACAAAGCAACCACCTGCCACAACACAAAAGCTATAGTAAATGCCTCCCATGTAAGACACAAGGAAATCTCCATAGTAAAAGTGTAATAGTATGCCACAAACACACAACACATAAAGAGCAGAAGGCAACAACTATGTATCTCACAGTCAAGATCTTTGAAAGCCCTACGTTAGACAGGAATAGATTTGGTGGTTCTCAGAACTTCAGCTTCGGATTTAATCTGGGTAAATAAGCTTAATAGAGTTTGAAAAATATCACAGGCTCACAAGTCAGCAGAAACCATCACACTAGGAAGAAATACTCAAGTTTTACCTGGGAATCTCAGAAAGCGAGGCTCCAAATTGATAAGCTTGTCCATTAGGTCTGGTCTGAATCCATGGCCCTGCAAAATCCAAGATTATAAGTATACAAGAGATGTTAGACAAATCGGGCAAAGGTAGGTAAGCTGCATGAATATCTGGTTAAGATGATAAAATGACCCTGCAGATGAACACATTAAACAAGATCAAAGTTCATGGTCTGTTTGGTTTTCTAAATTTCCATTTTTCGTACCAAATAAACTGGAAAGAAGAAACAATCACATATTTCCATCAAAATAAATAATCACATGTACCTACCTTATAAGTATCAGTTGGCATAGCTGAGACTTGGTCAAACCATATTACTCCTTTTCTATAAGTAGTCAACTGAAGTCTTGACTTTGTGTTAGACCCTGTAGCTTTTAGCATGACCTCCATCTTTGTCCAATTATTAACAACAGAAGCATCGGCGCTGCAATTAGCATACCATTTTAATCAGACTCACACAGAGCATAGCAAACCGAAAATTTGTGCTAAGCTTTAGAAAGGTCACAAGTCTCACACTATATTAGAGGAAGCTAACACTTCTGATCCATCTGAGCTAGTTAACGATACAGATACGTTGATTGCATCTGATGAGCGAGTGTATAGAGCCACTTTATAAGTTTTACCCTCTTCGATATTCTGCAAGACAATTTATCACATAATTAAGAGACAGCTTAAGGGATTTATTTCCCCTTAAGAAGCTGCAAGTCAGATCATAATTAAGTCTCAAATCAATAACTAAAGAAAGGGAGGATAATTATTAATTACAAAAAGAAACTTCACCACTGTAATAAGGTGATATAATTAATTTCTATATAAAGCAAAAGGAAATCTTCAACTATGATAAAATGTTTGAAATCAATTATACTAGTTCACCTTCAACTTAATTTCGTCATAATGAATGCCATACGGTATTGCCACACATGCATGCAAGATAATTAGAGCTGGAATAACTCTATAGAGTAAAAGAGCGATGCAATGGCTCGTACCATGCCCCAATATCCAGGATTGAAGATTCCAACTCCACCTGCTGGACAAATGGTTTCGCTATCATCACCACAAAGCACCTCCATTCTGAGTGCAACCTTGTTATGCTCAAAGCACGATGAAAGCTCGGTCCAGACCTGTACAGTGGATTCGTCCCCAATCACAGACCAGGGATCAATATTGGAGGGAGTGTGAAGCCCCCCTGCTTCAAATCCTGTTACCACATTTAAACAAACACATACAATTGAGCTCCCCCTCCCCTCCAAACACAAAAAAAAATGGAAGCTTATGAGAAATTCTGTTCATTAGTAAATGGAATTAGCAAACTTTCATCTTAATGTGTGCTTGATTTCATATTTTTAATGCTCTAAGTAGGGTTTGCAGTAGAAGGAAAACTTAAATCAATTGACCTCTATTGTTGACAAGCTCAGCCCATAATCCACCAGCTCCAGCATGATTGATTTCCTGCAAAATGCATTTCAGACAACTCTAAATACAACAGATTGCACAAGCCCCAGGACACAATTGAACAACAAAGCAATAAGCATATATCCAATCAAATTAGAGTTCAGAAACTGCAAATTTATTAGGGTATTGAAACTTCACCTCAAAAAATATCCCGAAAAGGGTATCGGGAATCGCCCTCGAAGAAGATTCAGAAGCATTGACAAGGAGCTTTGCAGTCTGATTTTGCCTAAGATGGTGATCATGGGCCTCATGACACTGGCAAAAACTGCTTGAGGCAATTAAGAAGCAAGCCAGAAGAAGAAAAGAATAATTGCACATAGCCTTACAACACTCCATTTGCTTTGTCTCTTCACTTAATACAACATCAATCTTCTAATTTTAGGCAGCCTTCAGAAACAAGAAGAAACTCGAATTCAGTCAAATACCAATATCAATCATCCGAAATTTGACAGATCAAAATCAGAATTCTGAGCTCAGGAGTGAGTTTTTGTTGATAAGAGTGATAGAATTGCAACTACTTCAACCAAATAAAGCTTTATCAATTAATTACTTGCAAGTAACAATTAGCTCGGGAAGAGAATTGTATGAGAAGGGCGCGCAGAGAAGAGCAGTGACTCGCACGTTTGAGGGCACTCACGTGTGTGTGATTGTAGGTGAGACTCAGGAGCGGTTTGATAGAGACCCATAAATTGAATTAAGTTTAGGTCAATGAATCTTACATCATTGTAAATATTAATTAAAACCCAACTGCCAAAATTGGAAACATTCATACAAAACACTACCACAATTATCAAAAACCATAATTCGAACAAGGGTAATCAAAGAGCAAATGGAATCTTTACCACGAATGAATTGAAGTTCGTATGATCAACAAGAGGGTAAAGATGAGGATTTGGAGAGGTTTGGAAATTTGGTCACATGAACTGGGCTATATATAATATGAAAATTTGAAGTGACTGTGTTATGAACTTATGATGGAGACAAGTGTGTTCCTTGCTTTCACGTTACGGCCGGTCCCCACACCTTATCATTGAGCATCTCCTTCTCTCATTCCACTTTGGGAACTTATCCAAAATTTATAATAATCAATCTTATCCAAAATTTATAAAAATATCCGAATGTTGAAGAAGTTTTCTTGTATGAAAAATGTAAATTAGATCGAGTGGGGCATTGCATATACGTGTCTTTGCTGCCATTACAAAATTGACAATTACAAGTTTCATCTTCCAATCATGTCAATTTTTTGTCTTAGAAGCATGAAAAATTGGTTGCTTAAAACAGATCCATTATAGAAAGGGTACTGGAAGATGTAAGTTGAGATTGAATCACACTCCAAGTTAGCTCATTGTTCATCATCACTCATTCACTCTCAAATCAGAAAAGAGAACAGATCCACAATAGTCAGCATAACCACTCACGCAAGCTAAGAGTATATCTTTGAGTGAAAGTTACATTAGATGTACTACTAGGTGCTGCTGAACTAGTGAAAGGATAATTGCCAATTTACCATACATGGCCGATGTCTTTTGTGCTATTTGTCAGAGTCCAGTCATGATCAATTTAAGAGAAAATAAGGATGAAATATGCCAATATGGTATTAATGAATTCCAATGTTTCAGCCCACACTTACAATCAATCAATTAATCAACTATACAAAAGCTTGTGATGGAACTACCTTGTGTAGTTATAAGATATGCACAAAGCTATTCTATGCCAGCTTTCAAGGGATTCAACAAAGCTACCCCTGCTGAAACTATTTCTTCACCCATATCACATAATTTTAATTTTGTAACAAATCAAAACTACAAATAATAAATTAATAGTACATGCATTGTTCTTCAGCATGAGATTCAAGATGGTAGTTGCCAAAATATTTGCAAGCTATTTCCCCCGGAATTCAGTCTTAAATTTCACCATATTTTGTGTAAACCTCTCCCTGTTTCTCGGTTCAAGGCTTGGGGTAATATCCTCCATAAGTTTCTCAAAGCACTGCTGGAGCCTAAGCTGTTGTTCTGATGGCTGGATCATAGTAAAGACTGTCAGCATATAGAAAAGCTCCCAAGTTTTCCTTCTTATTTAAAAAGCTAAGCAAAACTTACCAATGAAGCTAAGATTTGTGCTTTCACATGTGCATACATCTATGGCAATAACAAATTTTCAGTTAGTATATGTGCATGTTGATCGAACATCCTACTCCCGGCAAGTAAGATTAATACGTTTACCTCTTGACTCATCAGTATTGAACTCAGAATTGGTTTACTGAGACTCCAAGTACTGCTGTTGTCTTGAAATAGAACCATTTCAAAAATCAATTTGAGTATCTGACATCAAATACGATTCGATCATATTATTAGACAGCCCAGATAACAGAATGAAGTTGATGTTAAGGAAATAGCAATAACATTATTGAGAAGAAAACAAAGCGAAACCATTGTCTTGACATATTAGCACGTCCAGTTTATGCAAGTATTGGACTATGCTTACTTGGTCGTCTTCCCCTCTTCCCATATGACAGCATATTTTTTAGACTCATGATGAGCATAACAAGATATAGACATAAAACTCACTTTTGGGAAGATGTCATGACCTTCTGAGACATGCTTAGCAAAGTTCATTGCAACAGGTGACGCCGGCGGCTCTCCCATGACAACATGGTTGAAATAGCAAGTTGCCAAATGATCAATGGAGGAAGCACACTGGAAAGTAAAATTTAATTTAGAAGTTCAGACAAATACTAGTTTTTGTATAATGACAGAAGTTTTCCATGCTTTATTCATTCACAAGACAATCATTTTCGCTGGAAGAGAACATGGACAAATGAATTTTCTATCAACCATGGAGATGTCAAATTAAACTACGCATATTAGTATTTGAACTAACACCCCTCCTCTTTTTTTGAAAAAGGTTAAAAGTGGAGTAGGAAAGATAGTGATAAATTGTTCGCATTCCTAAGTCATCTATGTAAAGCCCTCCCTCTTCAATAAAATAGAATGCCTATTAATCAACATGTAGATGCGAACCTGAGATATAATACTTGTATCTAAGGCCTGAAGGCCTAACTCAAGAGACTTGACAATATATGAGAAGGTATCTGTGTTGAGACTCAGAACAAATTTAATATGATCTCTGAGAATTATCTCCACAAAGCTGAAATAGGCTTTTGTGACCTGAGGAAGGAAAAGAGAACAAAAAAAGAAAGTCAAAACCATAAAAGATATTCAGAGCTATCTCATCAGAAGGAAGGAGCATTTTAATAATATTCGATATTTACAACATCACCAACTCCAGCCACAACCAATAAAAAAATCACAGTTAATCAAACACCTTTCATACATAACCTCAAACCTAGGTTAGAGATAGGCAGGTAGCACTAGAAAAATAATTATGGCAAGATGTCAACAACAACATGAACATGTTACGATGAAGTATGGCTAATTAAACAATGGAGGATGACATCATAACATACAGGTGGTCCAGCTTTCAAAGATTATAACCTAATAAAAAATGGGTGGATTACAACAGTTCATTTAAGTAGTTCACATTGGGGTTTATGGAGTTTACAATACTATACGATGATTTAGTCTGGAGCATAACTTGCTGTATCTACAGAAAGCCCATGTTACTAGAGAAAAAAGTGTTCCTCAGTTACCATGTCTATGTCCACCCAGGTCATGCAAAAAAAAAAACAGAAGTACCTATAATGCTATACCTTATGAGGAATAAAAAGCATCTAAGATACCTTGCTATATGCCATAATGTCAGCAAATGGAATTGTCAGTGCCATCCTTATTGCAACATGAAGAGCATCAGACACTGCTGTGTCACCATACAACTCAAAGACACCAAAGTTCACATAGGTTCCAGAAAGAGCTGCAATATTTAGGGATAAGCACATGAGAGATGCTAAAAGCAAAGAAAACAAAAAATAAATGCAGCACTTTTCAGTAAGCATTATATAGAGTAATAGAAGATAAAGTACTTCAGCAACACTTGAGACCATTTAAGTTTTCTATAAGCTAGCACCTTCATTATTGCAGTTTAATATTTCAACTTTTTCACCTTATTACATACATCTCTGCAGATGATATTTCATCTTATTTCACAAGCTAGCACCGTGTTTGACATTGGTTTCATTTTCCTCCAAACAAGCATCATTTAGAAGGAAGAGAGAGGAGTATGTGGTCTTATTTTATATAATAAATTGTAGCACACACACCAGCAGATAGCATGGCTAATGAAAGCCATATCCCCTTGTACTTAAAGGCGTACAGATCAATCTGATTTGGAAGAGAGAGAATTCTTGATCCATAAGCAACAACCAACTTGCTAACTTCCCGGAAAAGCAATATGCCGTTTGCGGATGAAGGATCAAATGTTATCCTCTGAGATTTATTCTGCACAAACTCGGACATGAATTTTAAGACTGGTGTCGTCACCTGCAACATCATTTCTATCAGCATAATTCTAGTTCGAAAAAATGTGCTAGATTTACAAAAATCAATTTCAATTTGTTGCAGAAAAATAATTTAAAGGTCATTCTTCAGTTTAATTGTCCATTGGTGAACTGCTACTGCACAAAATATACAGCAGAGATGCTGCTAGGCTAATAGGATATTCAGCTAAATGTAACAGGCTATAGTTAGAGGAAATGGGAGTGTGGGGATCCTACATCATGGGAATCAAGTTAGTTATGGGGTCATGAGGGAATTTGCAGGCTTATGGTGACATAGGAATCAAGTTAGTTATGGGGTCATGAGGGAATTTGCAGGCTTATGGTGACATAGGGTGATTGGTAGTATAAATAAGGCATTAGACTCCTATCTATGGTATGGTTATTTATCTGGTATTTTGTGGCCAAACATTTTCCCATCTCTTCTGATTTCTAGTGAATTTGGTGAAAGGATTCTTCCTTTTGTTGTCGAATTCTGAGCTGACGCTTGATTTTCCTTTAAAACCTACTTTTGATGTGTTGTAAATTAGTCCAATACCTCCGGAGTATCAGCCCATTGATCCACAGCTCTCAAAAGAAGTGGCATATGCGCTGGATACAGCCAATCAAAAAGATAGCCATATGTCTTGCGGCTGCAGAAAAATGAGTACATTGTTACAGAATCATAAATGAATTTAGAATGAGAAGTCATGTGAAAGTGGATTAAATAATCAATCACCTGCTAGCTGCCGTTGCAATTCCTCTAAGATCTCGCGCTAAGCCAATTAATGCATATTTTACACCATCATTGCGGAACAAGGAATCAGGTGTTGACTCTAAGGTCACCGAAACCTAATCAAAGGATAATTGAACTTTTAGTTTTACGGTTACAGATTGAAAATATAAGCAAATGTAATGCCAACATTCCATTATTTTAATTTCTGTGCATTTACAGATGTATGGCAAATCAACATAGCTATAATTTATATACAACAAGGCAGAGAGACCAATAGAGAATAAGACACCACATGAGAAGACACACTTGGATGATTAGTCCCACAAGAAAGAAGCTTATTTTCAATAAGGAATTTTGGACTTCAATTATAAATCATTCTTTCTCCATTTCCGAGATATTTGAAGACCATTTTATCTGTAAACTACCTGCCATAGTGGCTCCATGAAGCGTTTAAAAATAACTGAGAGATTGTCATCCGTGAACATCAATGAGCTAATGGCATAGTAAAAGGTCGTTCTTGAGCGGGTTAAGTCATAATTTTCCTGAAAAGGGAAGTGCTCTCGCTAATGGAGAGGCAAAAAATATTAGTATGCACAAAGTGTAAAATCCGATTAATAAACAGCATAACAGAAATCAATTGGACAGAGTTATGTTACACTGTGGTGTAATATGATGTATTGAATCGAGTCCAGCTTCAAAAGTAGCTTTGCAGTCATATACCTGTACAAGCTTCACATAAGTAGAGCAAGTATAACCTCAAATCTGAAAAATATATTTCTTAGGAAAACGAACCCTGATGCCATTTCCAGGAAAAAGTTCAAAGTTTGATCAATAATCTCTTTACTCTGCAAGAAAAATAAGTATGGAGGATGAAGTCCTGCATATCAAGACTGATTTCTAAAGATTTCAAATTTTACAATTACCTCCACATAACATCTCAGATTTGTAGCCAGCTTTTGAATCATTACATTCAAGACCAATAGATGGTCATGCAATCTAACAAGTGCCGACAATCGAACATAAAACTGCTGCAAGAAAAGATCATAACAATAAGACTGGAACCATTTTGCAATTATGATCGGTTATCAATTTCCTTCTCTCAAAAATATATACCTTAGATGCATGCATAGCATCATCACCTATGTAAGACCTCTTAAAGCTTTCAAAATATGAGAGAACTGCAAGATCAAGTCTCTGCTTGCTTTGTTCAGAATATCTCTGTGAGAAGCAAGGAAACAAAATACAGCAAGGCATGTGTATAAGAAGAAGCATTCTTTGATAAATAAAAAGAGGTTTTGATCTAATTTGTGATGCTAATAAATCTTATACCCCTCAGATGGAAATAGAATGGTTAAGAGAATGCAAAGTGCAATCTAACATGCAAAAAACAATCTATAATATCCCAAAAAAGGTGGGAAGTATGAAATAGACATTTATATAAACTTAACAAGTTTCAAAATAATCTACAAGTTTACCATTCTCAAATTCACCCAGTCATGAACTTTGTCTGATATCTTTCCAGCAACAGAACTTATGAATATTGCACAACTTTCAAGAAAACCTAGACTTCAATTCGAGAAAAAAAAGTTCAAAAGAGTGACATGTCTTCATTCAATACTACCTGAGAGTGCATTCCACTGTCCATAGCATTAATCAACTGAAACATACGAGCTGAAAGTTCTGCATCTATTGTTTGTTGCAACTCCACACTGTCAGGAGCAACAAGGTATTAAGAATAATGATCATCACATAATGTCCTCCATTGATAATGAAAAGCTTTCACCTTGGGCCAGAATATTGCTTTACTCTAAGAATGGCAGCAATAATATGCACCATCCAAGCAAGTTGGTGCTCCATGATCCCATATTTGTCTGTATTGAAATGATCCTGGATGCCTGCCCCACTCTATCCAAAAGGTTGCAGTTGTAAAAAAACACGCAGCCGTATTAGAGAATGATGTGCGCCTAAAAGAAACGCTGACAACAAAGCTAAAATATTCAACTTTACCACATAGGCCTGCAAAATTGGGTCCATAATTGTCATAATGTATGAACCACAGCCTTCATACTGCAAAGCATGAACCCAATATGTCAAATTTCATTAGGAACACATACTGAGAAAATACAAACTAAAGCAAATTGAATAAGAGGCATTAGACATTATACCTGAAATCTGCAGAGATGTGGCAGAAAATCGAGCTGATCTTGAAGCAGTTCAGTGTTGTCAAGAGGGTCTTCGGAAATGTCTTCAGAGGTTGCATCCTGCCCAGAACAAAGATTACAACCAGGACAGACAGGAAGAAAGCACCTCCAGAATTCATTATAATAGAGTGATTTAGTGCCTCAAACCTGTAGTGAATCAAATCTTGAGGATATGAAACTTTGCAAAATCATGGGCACGTAATCTTCCAGGTGAGCAGTACCTTCCTTAAAATAGGGCAGTGATGTTACCATCCTGGACCACAGCCCAAGAAGATAGTAAACACTGCTTCTTGCCCACTAAGAACAAAAGGTCAGTCCGATTAGTAAAAAGACCTGAACAGGTTACATATAGGCACAAACGAGTGAACCTGCAGTTCTCCAATTTCACTGTAATAGACTAGCTAAATAACCCGCGTTTTATTTAAAAGAAGCAGAAGAAGCTAAAAAACCTTCCATGACTGTAAGGACTTCACAGTGAATTCTGCCACTGAATTCAACCAACCACCATATTCTTCCCTATTCACCAGCTCTGAAAGCTGAAATTAATATAGAAAAAAAAAATCATGACCACCAGGTAAATGTTCTTGATTAATATAAGCCTGATTGTAGATATCTAAATATTAGCTTTCAAAAAAATGAGAAAGCATGAGCTGTGCTGCTAAGAACGTGATGTCTATTTAGAAGGCCGTGAGCACAGTAATCATGATGATAAGTGAATAGAAGCAAAGCCACTCAAAATACGTGAATAAGCAGAAATTACACACAAAAAGCATCAGTAAAATTTAGCTCATCCTCTATATTGACACATCTTGCTTCCAAAAAGCATCTTGTTTCTTCTTGAGAATAAGAGAAATTGTTTTAAAAGGCAAAGTTCTTCAGGATACCCCCATACTTCCTATTTGGAAGGACAAAATGAAATCTAAATGCATAAACAAAACTCAAGTTTGAGAACGCTATTTAGAGTCATTCCAATGAATCTGACCATAGCAGCAATGCCCATGCAATCCAGTAATTTCAATTAAATAATGCCCCCAAAAACATTTCTACATAAATTAATTTTACATAATTTAATGGAAAGGAATGTGTTATAAGGAGCATCATAATTTCCAAACATTGTTTTTATCACATTACTTGTTCCACAAGTAGGAATGGAATCTCTAAAACAATTCTCCAAAACGTCCAAGGAGACGACAAAACGTCCATGGAATGAATGCTGCTGAAGTACCTGATAATGCACTTTAAAACGTCCAAGGAGACGACAAAACTCATTGTAATTATCATGATCATCCAGACCTGATTCAAGAAACAGAAGAAGCAACGGTTACACATCCACTTAAATGATTCCCTAGTATGTCTATTTCCAGGATTTTGTAGCTAATGCAATTGCATTTCGGTGAATGTCAAAAAAGGACCATAATTATCTCCGAAAGACAAAACAATATCAACTTGCTGGGATTCTGTAGTTTGAAATTTGAATTGCCATAGTTATGACAGAAACAAGATGGTGTCTATAGACAGCACAGAAGAGGAAACTCCCAATGCCATGTGAAAAGTTATGATTTGCAAGGGTAAAACTACAGATTTGAAACTAGTAGATCTTGACCTAATTTTAATTTTCCTGTAAAGTCTAAAACGACATGAGGTAAATTTCAGATCCTTCAGTTTCAGAGCATTCAAAGAAATAAACATATTATACGAGTTGGAAATCGCAAATAAAAAGATAGAAAGAAATAAGTATCATCATCCATTTAACCTCTTCCCGTTTCCATTATTTGCTTAGACCCTGTCATCAATGCAGCTAAATATTTCAAGCGTGAGGAGTCACTTGTAAACAGGGATCTTCTGACAGAAGCAAGCCACACCAAACATTCCAAAGCCTGAAAATAAAATCAAGAGCATCCATCCAGTGCAAGTGAGCCACACATGCCACAAAACTCACAAGTCAGAACAAAGGTTCGCAACAACTCAAAGCTAATATCCAGTTCTTAATATGTCAGCCGTATTAGACTCTGAAGCAAATACCCAAGAACAGCATAAATATAAGAGTGACACACATCAACCATCGAGAACATGTAGCTTCATAGTAGTATAAGAACTTGACACAAGGAAAATAAACATATTCTGATCCCTCACAAGAATTAACAGTAATAATATAAGGCATAATACCAAGCAAAGTTCAATGTAACCTCAACTAGATCAATTCAATAGAATCATGAACACTCGGTAGGAAACCATATTTTTCTCAAGTAAAAGCCCGTGGATTTAATAATGATATTTCCCATTAATTGACCGTCAGCTACTTAAATTAGCTTGTTTCATCCTATCTGAGTTACATCTATGCCTGAGACCAGCTCAGTTATAGCTGAAGTTTATTTTATTTTTTGAACAAGTTATTGCTAAATATAGATAAGAATATTTCAACAATAAAAGCTATAAATGTCATAATATGCTGGAAGAGATTAAACTAACCTGCTTTGAAAGAGGAGGTTTCGTGATTGCATAATAGTCAAAATACACCTGCAATGTTGACAGTTCCTCTATAACTGGTCTCCAAGAGGAAGGAACCTGTGACCCAACCACCAAATCATTTTCAACTTAATACATCTTTCAACTGACTCAGCAGGTAATATTTTCCAATAAACTTTTACCTGCACAGTACCGATCTCATCTGACGTTTCATCAGAAGATGCCCCAGTAAAATCAAAAGACAAACATCTTAGAGAAAGTGAAAGAGCCAATTCTTGGAGTTTGGTTCGAACTGCAACCATTACGAAGATTTAGAAGAGGATGAAAGATAAACTAGAAGCAGGCAATTACATAGAGAATAATACGCGAAGACAGGAATACATTTATAAATTACAGGTAGATAAATACCATCACTTTTCAGTTTACACAGCGAAGCAAGAGACATCTCATATACTTGAAGCAAGGATTCATCTTTGAAAGATATTGCAGCCTTTCGATGTTGCATGAAGGTCAATTCAGGATTTTGCTGATAAATCGGTTTAGTTGCCAATTAGAAACAGTGAGAATTTAGAATATAATAACTTCCAATATACTCAAAGATGCAACTCAAAGATTTAAGTGGCACATAATTCACATATAAATTATTCAAATATGAGGTATAAGATTTCTCATGCGTACCATATTCATCTCACTGGTTAGCTGATTCAATATCTTCAGACCTATCTCATACTGAAATGTTTCCTGCAAATAGACTTACTGACGTCACTGTCACTGTCTATGTCTTTGTTCACATAAAAAGAAACTAATGCAAGCGCAATAAATGGCATAACAAATCAGCGCCATACTCCCAGTAAGAGCATGATCCTTCAGTGGAAACTTCAGAGCATCATAGTTTGGAAAAGACAAACCAAAAAATTAATCCAAGATACATATAACTTTAAATGGTACTGGCAATCTAGTATACAAGTGATAAGAAGCAAGTTGGCCATACAAATCGATAGCAAATAAACTTAGTGATGTCACTGTACGTCTGTTCACATAAACAGAAACTAGTGCAAGCAAAATTAATGGCGTAGAAAAATCAGCGACTTACTCCTGATAATAGGGCATGATCCTTCAATGGGAACTTCAAAAGATCATAATTTAGAAAAAAAAAAAAAATTATATCTATAAATGGTAATTAAACAAGTGATAAGAAGCAAGTTGGCTGTGCAGATTGATAGCACCTATCAGTTATCACGGAAAAAAGTCCCATGCATAGTTTAGCTTACCTGATCTAGAAAACTTGCACAAATTTTAACTAATTCTTTGAATCTGTCATCATCCAACCAGCTAAACTTTGTCACACGGCACAGTAGCTGAATTAATGACGTCATTACGAAAGACTCCAAGTTACGCCCTCTAGAAGCCAGATAATTTACCAAATGATCACCTTCAAATAACACGAGACAGGTTAAACTATAGTAAGTACAGCAATTGAAGTGCGTACAACGCAGAGGTAATAGCATGTTAATATGCATTTCAACAGTAACTATATATGGACTTAATGAATATTTAAAGAGCCCAGATATGAGAACTCTCCTTTATAATAGAATTTAATAAATCCAAGAAGAGTATGTAGTATGTAAGTATTTTTTGTCAATAAAGGACATAGAACCAAGAAATTGAATGCTCCATATATTAAATTAATCAGAAAGCGTCTCCATTAGCTAACAAGAAAATTACGAATCTGAAGCCGGAGATGTAAGGGGAGCCTGTTCCCCGTCACTTGCTTCAACAGGCTTGAACTAGCCAACAACACAGCATAAGGAGTTCCTGCACTGTCTAGTATGTATTCGCATTGTGCAATGCAACTTGGATCAAGAGAGAAGTTTTTTAAAGTACTCTCTAGAAAGGCTCGCTCAGCAGAATCTCGACAGTTGTAGAGCCTTTCACAAAGTGCTTCAAGTTGTACCATATTCTCCATGATAACCCGGCAAAAGATACACAAATTCAGAGAGTCACGCACCGAACAGGAAATATTTCCTCTCCTTTTTCCAAATTAGCTGAAATATCTGCAAATTTACCATCAAATTCCAACTTTGGGTCTAGGTGGAGATAAAGCAGATAAAGCACAGAATAAATAATGGCTAAAAAACACCAAGGTCCATTTAATGTAACCAAATAATCATCAAAGTCGCATATCTAAATAGGTATAGAGTTACATAAGTCTTTTTTATGAATATCGATACACATACAGAACATAAAACATCAGATTGTTTTCTGTTACAAGATGGACCAAAATAGAATCACTACTCAGAATAAACACCAGTAATACTGAGACATAAGAAGAATCTCAGCGACAATGATGGTTGTCTAATGCTATGGGCAACTCCACACCTGGAACAATTCACAACAGATAATATCAATAGCAGTTTGATTTTCATCAATATATAATCAGCGGGATGAAGTTTTCATAAATGCCTACAAGATACAACACTACATTATAACAAAATTATATAAGCTCATAAGCAAGCAGAAAAATATCAGAGAGTTGCTGTCAACTTATAATTCACCAACTCATTACTATTCTGTTTGAATTTCACTAACTTTGTTTGGACTTATTATTCATCGGTTAATAAACTCAACAAGCCCTATCCCAAATCAAGATTAGACGTAAACCAGATAGTGATACGTGGTAACAAAATTATGATCAGGATGTGAATAATTGACACCAAACTCAACAAGATCAAAGCAGTTAGTCTTTGTGTATCTCCAATTACTGATATTAGTCATACTGAATTTTGATTCCAAAACACAAACAAAACAGAAGTTCTACAGCGGATAGCATATTTTCTTCAAGATTTCATCATCGTTCCCTCATTAAACACGCATGGCAAGGTCAATCAGCATCCATCTCTACATCACCAGTTATAAATTTATAGAGAAAGCGAGGTCTTATATTTCCAACTCATTCCCTTAAGATCGGATTGCATTGTTTCTCCAAGATTTAATACCCATTCCTACATCAGGACACCGACAACGAAATCAGATGCAGACGGAATCCATCTGCAGTCCCCCAAACCCCAGAAAGACGAGGGGTTCAAGTTCCGAATCGATTTCCCCACCAAAAGGCGAAAATCAAGAGCATCACTGCAGATGGTGGATCGAGGAGCAAGCTTTTTTGATTGAGCAAGAGAGAAGAAAGTGATCTTACAATCGGGAGGGGTTGCAGAAGATGCCCCTGAGAGAACAATCTATGGGAGCGATAATTTTCAGGCAGAATAGAGAGAAATGAGGATGATGAGAGAGAAACAGAGGAAACCTAGAGAAACGGGTCTTTTATAGATGACAGGCGAAATTCTGAAATGAGGGCGAAAGAATCGCCGACTTTGCTGCTTGGAGGGCTTAGGAGACCGACCCCACAATTATGCACACGCCGGAGACCACGTAAATAAGAAAAGGCACACTCTAAAAACTTTTTTTTGGCAATAATTAGTCATTAGTTTAATCTTGTTTGCTAAGGGTTTATTAATTCTCTATTAGGGAATATTTTGAAGATAAATTTTCTATTTAAGCTTGTTAGCATGTGTCCATGGACACACACTAGAAAAACCGATAAGAAAATCACCTTATATCTTAAGTTATAACAAAGATTAAAATGAAATATCCCTCTAGGAGACTTAGAGAGAAAGGCTCTTCCTTCTCTCTAAAAACCCCCCAAAATCAAAGGATTTAACCTCAACAGAATAATCAAACTTCTTTCAACAACAAAGGGACTAACTCCCTCAACAAAAACAAACAAGAACATTGCTGCTCCAACAACAGCACATCAATAACAACAATAGAAATTGGACTCACTCCGGAAAAGTGCATACAATACCTCGGTACCCTTGTAGATATTGGAATACTTCATTTGGTGGTGTCTACCTCTCCCTCTACACCAGATCTGAAAAGATCTTCCCATATATGAAAACAAGGGGAAAAACTCCCACATTTTGAAAACAGATGGGAGAACTACCTCTCCCTCTACATCATGGCAGTGGGCGAAGGCGGCCACAAGTCGTCGATGCATGTTCGCCGCCGACCAGACTTGACGAGTCGACGACGGAGGAGAAGGCGGCGAAGAGCTCCTTCTTCTACCGGTGGTTCTTCGGGGTGGTGGTGGGCTCCGCGTCGGGGATCGATTCGGTGTTCTTCGTCCAGAAGAACGTCGGCTGGGTCACCGACTTCATGAGTCCGGCGGCGGCGATGTCCCCGCCACCAAGAACACCACCGGCATCGTCAGCAACAAGATCCTTGCCTTTAACGAGTCAACACAGCAACAAAACCTCACCAAAACTCTTTTTTAAACTTGTCTCTGTACTCCTAAACCCATATCTTCTTTTTCATTCCTCTTTTAGAGTGGCGTGAAATTTGTTAGATCTATAATCTTCCATTGTTGGACAAGCTTGCTCTGTAAGCTGGTTCAAAATGGATGTTAAAAAAAAAAATCTCTAGCATACTGAGTATGCTTGAATTAAAAAAGAAAACTAAAAAGTTCAGAAAAAGCAAAAGTTTAAACGTGTTGCAGTACTCATTTTTTTGTGTGTGCTCAGAGAAAACACCGATAATGCTTCACAAGCAATAAATTCTACCAAACCACTTGTTGTTATCAACAAAAATACTGAGACTCCTATGGGTAACATTAATCCCAAAGGGACCATTACAAGTCCCTTAGCATTATTGCTATCCCTCTCTGTAACAATCTTCCATTATCATTACTATATAATATATTATCAATTAATCCCCAGAGGGAGTAAACCTCCCTTTTCAACAAACAATCAACAACAACAAATGGGTAATCCCCTCTAGCGAGACAATAAACAATCAAAACACCGGGCATCTACCACCTCTCTCTCTTTTTTTTAGAGAGAGACAACGGGAAGAACACAACCGGTAACCCCCCGACTGGCGACTGTTACCACCACCAGGTAACCCCCGACACCACTAATAACCCCTTTCTCTGGGCAATCCCCAACATCAACGGGCAACCCCCGACCACTTCTAGATAACCCCTGTCTCCCATCACCACCGGGTAACCCCGACACCACATCAACAATAATATCAAAATACTCGTCTACCACCACCAAATTTGACCTGATTTGGGCTCCATCACAGATATGGTGATGTTGGTCCCCTTTGGGGGTGCACCAACTCCAAACCATTACTATCTTCTCAACCTTCGTCAAGACCAAATTGATTGATTTAATCACATTAATTTCACCCTTGTTAACCTTTTTTATTTCTATCTTGATCAAGCATGGGTGGCAAAATTCTCGCGGCAATTGTGGAATAAATCTTGGGTTCTGGCTGAGTCGCCGGTCGTGGTCGTGTTTGTGGCTGAATGAAGACCCCTCTCGAACGAGGGCAACGTCATGGTTGAGGCTCCTGAAGATCCTTCATCTAGGTGAAGGCAACGTCAAGGTAGCATGTTCAGCACTTCCGCAGGTGTTCCTGTTTGACCATTTCCCGGTGGCTGTAACACCCCCAAAACTTAACCCTTTTTGGAAAGGTATTACCGCCAGTGACCCCAGTGTTCCTTATCGAGATCACCCAAGGCTTTACCATTTAAATACAATTTATGAAATACAAATGATACATAATGATCAAAGCATTCATTACCAAAGCATAACATTGTCAAAGAAACATGAGTTACGGGATTACAACCCAATCCCGAATAGGCTAACACAAAGTTTAAACCAAATACAGCGGAAGTCTTATAAAGTAGGGTACAGCGGAAGTCTTATAAAACACATTACAACCAAAGTCATTGCCCAAAAGATCTCAACCTGATTAACGAAATAACTCAAACATTCGAAAACCACCGTCGACTCCATAGTCCTTCTATTCTTCTGAGCTACTTTCTATCTGACGTGCCGAATCGAACGGATGACACCAGCCCACATGCAGAGAACAAAGTTCATGGGTTAGTCTACTTGAATAGACTAGCAAGGGTACAGAGCAGAAGGTTCGATGTAGTTGTATTAGGTTAGCCTTATCGTTTCTCGAATGATAACCGATAACGATAATCAACCTTCATACTTCTACGGAATAATAACAAGAGGTATGCACAAGAGAAGATTCTGGAAGACTGAATCATTACAGAAATCAACTCAAAGGAAGACTCCAACGGAAGTGAGTCTTTAAGGAACTATGACAAATCTGGAAAGTTTACAGAATCATACAACAATGATTTAAAAGTTGACTGAGATGCTTCGGTTCACGACCAACCTCATCGCATACAGCGAATCCAGATTGGAAAGAGAACGTACTATGATCAAAGTCGAGACGAGTTTTCCTAGCTGCACTACTCGCCGAAGGTTTATTAATTATGTGCGTCGAGTAGCACTTATCTGATTTATATTACAAACCACACATCACATTATTAGACTTTTACATGTGTACCCCACCATTGGGACGACACATCTTAGTATACGTTTCGTCGAGAGTGACGCACACCGGAAGGTTTGTGACACCAGCTAAGTGTCCTGCCTCTACACACTTGTGAAAGAGACCGATCATGATCTTAGAATAGTACCAGGTGGAGACGAGCCACCCCAATACCAGATTATAAAGAAACGATCGGACGAAGTCCGAGTACATTCCTAACTAACAGTGCTAACCACACAGATACAGCACAATCACAGTTACAGGATAAATCCACATAAAGGCCCGAAAGGCGATCACAGATAATAGCGTTGTTCTAACAGATATACAACCTATTATATGATTTTCAAAATAGTTTATAAATCACTTCCAGAAGAACACAGTAATAATCGTTCCAAATTAATTAATCAATTGAAATAACTGATAATCAATGTAAATATGGAAACGATGAGCAAGAGCGAACCGCCACTTGCCTTAATCCGTAGAATAGAAACAAGCCTAACGACAACGACGTGATTCCGGGCTCGACACGGGTATAGCTCCGACAGCACAACGACCTTCGAATCGACCCATAAAAGGAACCCTAAGTTAGATCCGACATAACCACAGTACGAATCTAAAAACGACGAAAGGAACGATGCCACAACGACGACCACCAAAGCCAAAAGCCCAAAAAGGCATTCTGGACACTGGCGGCGGTCGCCGTTCTTTGCGACGGTCGCCGCAGTTCATCACGGCGGGCGCCGTGAAGAACGCGGCGGTCGCCGTGAAGAACTCAGACGACAGAAGCGGCGAGAAAACTCACCCAAAACACGAGCGACTCGGCCTCCTTCGACTTGCTTTGGTTTCTAACCTCCAAGGCTACCAAAAGCTTCACAAAGGCACTCTGGAAACACCACCAAACGACCTTCGACGAAAGCTTCAGAAATCCGGCGAGGCACAACTCCGGTGAGGCAAGAATTTGGGAGAGCTTGGGCTGTGGATTGAGCTCAAAAACCCCTCCCAGACACCTCCTTTTATAGCCAAATGCCAGGAAACACCATGATGGCTCTACGACGAGCTACTCTGGCGCTGCCAGAGCCACGCCGGCGACCTTCGGGCAAGGACCTCCGGACAACGACGACGGCGGGCGCCGCCATAAATACGGTGGGCGCCGCCATAGGCCTGGCGTCCCCAGTTAGGAGAAGACCCATCCTGCTCCTCGAGCCTGACGACGGCGGCGCCGCCATAAATGGGCGGTCGCCGCCCCTGTGGCTTCGCGCCCATTCTGGTTTTGGACGACAACAACTTTAACCCGGGATAAAATTATCGTACGCGAACGAGTATTAAAATCCAAAGCACGTCGTCTGTATTTTATTTCACTGAGAAAAATGTTACAGATATAGAGCACATTACAGAATGTCTCCAACTTTCTGAATTAAATCCGACGTACATAACGGGTACTCGGGAAAAATCCCGGAACTCCAGAAATAGCTTACAAAAATACGGGGTATCACAGTGGCACCCTTGAGTCTTGTTGACTCCTTGCCTGCCTTAGATTTTTGTGTTCTCTTTTGCTTCGTTGTAATTTATGTGCTTGTCTTTGGTTCTTACTGTTCGGTTTGTACCGACGCCGATTTTATCGGCCTCTCGAGCTACCCGATGTGGTTATGTCGGGTACCTTGAATTCTTTCCTCATAAAAAAAAATTAAAATGAAATGAAATACAATTAGCTTATATCTTACGCTATAAATAAAATAATAATAACTTCAAGAAAAAACTTATTTTTTCCATACCAGAAAAAAAAACTATACTAGAAGTGTCTACAGTCCGCTAGAATTCAATTTTATATAGATTTTTTTTTGAAACAGAATTTTATACAGATTTTTTTTACGGAAATTTCACCCGATACCCTTCAGTTTTGGTCTTTTTCGCGAAATCTCCACAGGTTTTGACATTTTCGCCCGATAATTCCCAGTTTTTGACCCATTTCGCCATATACCCTTTCGTTTTACTCAGTTAAAAACACTGTTAAATTTATTTAGAAAAAAAGACTTAAAAGGGGTAATAGACTTATATCGTCTTCTTCCTCAGTTCGCGACACACCATTAACGAGGGCTAGACGACGACGGCGGCGCGGGCTAGACGACGGCGCGAAGGACTGGGCTGGACTGGACGAGGGCACGAAAGGATTGGGCTGCGCGAAGGGAAGGGGTTGGACGGGCTGCGCGAAGGGAAGGGGCTGCCACCGACGATTTAAAGCTTTAAGGTTGGACGACGGTGTGACGAGGTTGGACGACGGCGCGGCTGGACGACCACCGACGGTTTGAGGTACGAATCTCTCCACTTCTGAAATTCCCTTTTTGTTTGGATTTGTGCTGACTGATTTAGGGATTTGGATTTGTTAAATCCATTAACCTTATTCTGAGTTATATCCTTTGCTAGGATGCAATTTACCAAATAGTCGGTGTTTTAACGATCTATGAAACACCTTTAGTTAGCCGATTTGAAAGAACAATTGGCTATAGAATTTGCCCCTCTAGATGCGGAAGCAATAGCAATTAGACGTGGATTTCAGCTGGTTTGAGTGCAATGATATGATTACTTTTACAACTAGCTCTGAAAATTGCCTAGAAATGTATTTTAGAGTTATGTTTGTAAAAATGATAATAGGGTAGCCCATGAATTAGCTCGATTATAGGCATGTGTATCATTTTTTGTATCTTCTAAGAGAATTTTATTTCTTGCCCAGTTCACTGATGTTGAAAAACATAACAAATTCCAAAATGCTTCTAGCCTGATTTCTGTTTGGATTTGTGTTGACTGATTTAAGGTTTGCAGCATGAATTTCCTTTAGACAAGCATGTAGCCAAGGAAATGCTTAAGTTTCATCTTAAAGACAAGATAAATTCAATAATGAATGGGTGTAATAGTCTTGCAAGTATGAGACAGCATGAATTTTGATGTAATAGTCTTGTAATTCATGCTTTAGTTCTTTATCAGAAGACAGCATGAACCAATTCATGCTTTAGTTCTTTATCATTCCTTTCAATCACCATACCTTGATCAAATCCCTTGTCCTTGCTATGGACCCATTAATCTATTTCCCCAAGAATAGTGCCATTAGTGTTGTTTATATGCAAATATTGCTAGAAAGTGTACAAATAAAGAGGTCAACTTTATAATGGTAAACAGTGCAAGAGAATTCATCTCTTCTAATGACATTTACTGAAGTACATTATGATGATTTATAATGAGGATGAAATTACACTATGCTATGACTATAAATGGAAGCTTAATTTTTAAGCCTATTAGCTCAAATGGTAGAGCATGTGCTTATGCACAAGATATGGGTTCGACTCCTGTATAGGCTACTACAAAAATTTGAATCAAATGGAGAAATAAGCCAAGATACATAGCTTAATTTGTTAATGATTGAGGTTTGTGTTCAACAACTCACACGAGATTTTGCAGCAATTGCAGGCCAAGATTCACAAAAATTAACAAACATTCTACACTTCTCATTGCAAAATTCTCAGCAGTAATTCTGATAAGAGGCTTGCACTGGAAGTAGGGCTGAGCACGGGCCGGAACCCGAATCGAACCAAACCGAACCCGAAAAGCCCGAAACCCGAACGGCCAAAAATCCTAGACCGAACCGAAGACATCGGTTCGGGTTCGGGTCGGGTTCAGGTCGGGTTCGGGCTAAACAACACTTTTCGTTAAAAAATAGGCTAAATTACACTAAAAACCCGAACCCGAACCGAACCGAAACCCGAAACTCTGATTTGGTCGGACCGAAACCCGAACCGAAGGCATGTCGGTTCAGGTTCGGTTTGGGTTTTTCGGGTCGGGTTCGGTTCGGGCTTCGGTTTTCTCGGCCCGTGCTCACCCCTAACTGGAAGGCCACGAATTTCTCCAAATTCAGGTATATTGACATGACAGAATCCTTGTGCCAAAAACATGCACTGGAAGCATTTAGATTGAACCCTGCGGAATGGGGAGGATTTTTTTCTCCCTTTAATGACAGGAGTTCTTTTGAGCAAGATTTCCTGACTCGTTTGTAATATGCCCAACCTAGTTATCTCACTTAGTGGCTACTATACTTATTCAAGTCATCCAAAGAAGTGAACTAGTCCAAGAATAATAATTTGCATATATAGGCTTCTTCAACTTAGTTGGGATATAGCTCATTTACTTTTCTAGTTCTTCTACGTGATGCTTCAAGCATTTGCATGAATTTATAAGAGATCCAACATGTATATTTCTGTGAAGTTGGCTGTAAAAATCAAGGCTTCTGCTCAAGGTCTAAACTCTACAAAACATGTATAGTTTCCACTTTATCAAATTTATGATGAAGAGCCTTGAAGGAAACTGACTTCATTGGCTCATTTTGAGTATAAGATTGCAGAACAACTAATCACGATAGTGTCAAGATATAAATTAGCCTATGTGGGACTCGAACCCACATCCACGTACTTGAAAGCATGTTGCTCTACCATTGAGCTAATAGACTTAAATGTTAATACATGAAAGCATGTCTAAATGAGCAACGGCACATCCTTCTTCATCCCGCCTTTTGTAATGTAATCTTGAACCCCTGGCATATTGAAAGCCATGTCTAAATCTCCCACTACAAACTTGGTAGGCACCAAAACCTGTGCACTTGTCCATGGTGCCAGTAGCTCCCAATTCCTGCAATATTTAATATGGCCTAATTAAGTTGGTGCTCCTTCTATAATAAAGAACACCATCCCCGAAGAATGCTGCAAGTGCAACCAGCAATTCGTATGAATGTTGAAATTACACTATGTTATGCCAATAAGGTGTAGCCAATAGTTCATATGAATGATGCAAGTGCAGTCAACAACTCCCAATGCTGCAAGTGCAGCCAACAATTCATATGAATGCTGCAAGTGCAGCCAGCAGCTCCCAATTCCTGAAATTACACTATGTTACGCCAATAAGGTGTCCCCCTCACATGGAAATAAAGAACACCATCCCCGAAGAATGCTGCAAGTGCAGCCAGCAACATTCATACGAATGCTGCAATCAGCATCAGTAGCATACCATAAGCCCCAATTAACCCTAGTTGTTTATGTCCATAATCCATAGCTCTCAATTTACAGTTCAAGAGTGCTATCTCAATTTACAGAACCCAAATCCAAATCCCATTAACCCTAATTTTGAGTCAAATTCCTAAACCTAAAACCTTAAAATCCCAAATCTAAACGAAATTTCAGAAGTGGAGACGTACCTCGAAGCGTCAAACTGCCGGTGGTCGTCTTAATACCCGTCGTCCAGCCGCCGTCGTCCAACCAAATAGATATGTTCCCGGTCGCGCCGTCGTCCAGCCAAATAGATCTATTCCTGGTCGCACCGTCGTCCAGTCGCCTTCGTGGTCGCCGGTTCCTGGTTGCTGGCGTCGCCAGCGTCCAGCCCCGCCGGTGTGTCGTCCCTTCAAAGGAAATCGGCATAAAACCGCGCAGTCGCTTTTTTTTAGCCGTGCACTTCCCCATGGGCGGCTCGACATGCCGCCGAGAAAACCCGAGTTCCATGGGCGGCTCTACGAGCCGCACATGATGGGTTCAGTTTAGGGATTTTTTTTTGAAATAAATAAAAATGTGTTTTTAAAAACCGGTTCATTGAAACCGGGGTTGTGGGCGGCACGAAATGCCGCCCAAGAAACTGGGTCAGTGAACCGGGTTTTTTGGGGGGACAGGGTTCATAGGCGGCACTTCCTGCCGCCCAGGGTTCATGGATGGCACGTGGTGCCGCCCAGTGAGTATACGTTTCACTCCCAACGGTCGATGTGGCCTGCACGTAGGGCCGCCCAGTACAGGTGTAGCCGGCTATATAAATTAGGGATGGTGGTATTGTATTGTATCCAAATCTAGAAACTCATTTTCATAATAAATGTCATCGTCAAGCGGTTCTGGTTGGAGGGGATTGTCGGAGTCCTCTTCGAGCGCTAACACATCTGTAGATGATGAGGGTGATTTGCAGGCGCCAATTTCTCCCGAGTACTTCGAGGTATGTAATAATTAGATCTTAAATGTACTTAGTCTTTGAAATGTTAAACTGTTTTGAAATAATATTTAATTTGTTGATATTAGTTTTTAGAAATTTAATTATTAATTAGTCTCTAATGTGGTAATTTTTGTATATAAATAGGGTGATTCTAATGATGATGGATTTATAGCTATCGACTTCTCATCCCATTTTACTACTACTGAGATATTTCCTAGTGAGGAAAGATTGAGAGATTGGGTGCAAATGGTAGGTTTTAGTCTTTTTATGGTGATCACTACTAAATCATCAAATCCTAAAAAGATTATACTTCACTGTGAGAGATCCGGGTTACCTAGGTCCGACAAGAAGAAGGTGTTAGTCGATGGTATAAAGGTCAGCCCGATACGAGTGAATAAAACTAGGTCAAAAAAGAAGGGTTGTCCCTTTTTGCTGCATGGTACTTTTAGGGAAGGAAATGTTATTAGAGATCCTGGGTGGACCTTATCCGTTGTTAGTGGATCCCATAACCATATGCTTTCTACCACCTTGACCGGCCATGCATTTGCTACCCGACTTACGAAGGAGCAGCGTAGGAAAGTGATGATTGATACTGCGGCGGGTGCAAGACCCAAGGTTATTTCTACACAGCTTAGGAATGAATATTCGAGTGCAACGAGTTCGAGGAATCAGGTGTACACTGTTAGGGCTAAGGAGAGGTTGAAATCCCTGGACAATCTGAATGTGACACAATGGTCATTGGGATTTTTGAATGAGAAAGGCTATTTGTTGGACACTGCTACTAAGATGAGGGAAGATGGGAAGGAGGTTTTGGCGTGCTTGTTTATTTCTCATCCAAACGCTCGACATTTGTTGTGCATGTTTCCTAATGTCGTCATTATGGATTCGACCTACAAAACCAACAGGTAAACCTTAGTCTTTTTTGTATTATGTGTAGATAATGGTATTTTCTGCGGGTTTTAATTTTTTTTTGTGTTGCATTTATAGGTACGGTATGCCTCTATTCCAGATTGTTGGGTTTACTTGCACCAACTACACATATTGCATTGCTCTTGTGTTCATGGAAAGGGAGACGACAAACCACTATGCATGGGCGCTGAGACGATTGAAGTGGTTGTACGGGGAGAAAAATCATGTATGCATCATGTCTGATCGAGAGCTAGGACTGATCAAGGCTGCCAAACTGGTGTTTCCGAAGGTTCGTCATCACTTGTGTCAGGTCCATGTAGACCGTAATGTGAAGGCATATGCTAAGACGATGAAGATTGACGAGAAGAAATTCTCGGGAAGTGTTCGTCGGGTGATGAGGTCTCACACAAAGGAGGAGTACAGAGAGCGGCTTGCTCACTTTAAGGGGATATGGAGTGAAGGCTTGGTGCGATATGTGGAGCAAACTTGGTTTAATGAGCATAAGAAGAAGCTGGTTGCGGCATGGTGTGATGATGTTCTCCATTTTGCCACAAGAACATCAAACAAGTAACTTTCATACAAACATTTGCAATCAAATTGGGTTATAAAATTTATTTAGTTAATTGTATCCGAATATATTATTTTCAGGGTTGAGGATCAGCACTCTATGCTTAAGGACATGATTGAGACATCCATCGGAGGGTTCGACACACTTGTGCAGCACATCGACAACATGTTTGTTGATCAGCATCGGAAGATCCGATATGAGATGACCAAGAACTGCACTGCCTTTCCCATGGAGATAGTGAAAGGCCCTGAGTGGGTTAAGGTGTTCTTCAAGCGCATCCTTGAAAAGTGCTCTGAAAAATGTCTGAGGATGTTGTATGCCCAAGATGTGTTAGCAAAGGAGGGGAAAATTGGGAACAAATGTGCTGATTTTTGGTGGAGGTCTACACTGGGGCTGCCTTGCCCACACACAATTAAGGTCTACGTGGAGACGGGTTATCCGTTAGTGCCTGAAGAGGTTGATATTTTCTGGAAGCAGATCCGATGGGAAGGGGTGGATGCTAAGGATCTTGATGTCGATGATGGTGTTTCACTGACAGCGGACAATGTCACGGTGGATGACTTTGTTGAAGAGTACTTATGTGGGACAGTTGAGGGATTTGATTTGAAGAAGATGGCGGAAAAGTGGCGTGAGTCAAAGGATCCTACATCGTGCGATATTCAAGACCCGCCACGTGGTGAGACCAAGAAGGGGAGGCCTAGTATGAATGCGAGAAAGACCGGTACAAAGAGGAAAATGTGTTGGGACGAGCATGTGGATGCAAACATGAAGAAGGAGAAGCAGAAGATGAAGATGGAGGATGAGGAGCTGGGAGTGGATGAGGAGGATGAGCCTGCAGAGAAAGAGACGACCAATGTGAAATCGTCCGTTGGATCCCCGGGATCGAAAGGATGCCCTTCTAGCGGACGACCTCACAGTGGAGTTTCAACAGCAAAGGGGAGTGCCACTAAACCTGCAAAGCCGAAATCTGTTTTAACCAAGTCCAAGTCGGGTTCAAACAAGCCGGTCAAGTATCTCGGCTTCAACTGGGGGCACGAGAATATTGATCATTTCATGCTCGCCTACATTTTTGGAGTTCAAAATATCAAAGGTGATGGTCATTGTGGGTTCCGTTCTCTTGCCGTTTTGCTGTGTCGCCAAGAAGACGAGTACATTGATGTCCGGTTAGGGCTTTCGAAGCACGTCCAGGCACATGGAGCGAACTACGTAGCGATGCTTGTGGAGGAAGCGTTGACGTTGGAAGAATTTGTTAGGAAATTGAATTATATTCCTTCACCGTGCACGGCAAACTTCTGGTGTATATTGCCTATTACTGGGTTGGCGTTTGCAACGGAACACCAAGTGGCTGTTGTTGTCTTATCATGGTTCGGACCGCACACATGTCTTCCATTGTGGGCCCCCCGGGTGCCGAGCCCCCGACAAAGGTTTATGCGATAGCACATGTAGGCAGGAGAGACCATTATGTACCGGTATATGGAGTCCTACTCTCTCGTATTTACTTATTCTTTCATAATTTTTTTAGTAACTGTATTGTTTACGTGTACAGATTTGGCTTGTTAATGACCATTGTCCCATTCCACCGCCTCCAAGACAGTGGCGCATTTACAAGGATCCAAGTGTTGATGGATGGGATAGTCATGAGCGCTTCAAGGATAGGTTCAAGAATTATGTAGAGGAGCGAGCATATCATGGACGACCTGACATACTTACCTAGGTTTTTTGGATTATAATCGACTTTATATATGATATTGTATTTCCTTTTGTGTGAAAGTTTGATTGAGATTGATCGTATATTGTGTTTTTAATCATTTGTTTTTGAGAATTGAAAAAAATCGGGAAAATGCTATACGAGACAACAATATTACTAATCATTAACAAAAACATGTTCACGAAAACATTAAAGCGTACACTAGTTTAACATGAAACATAAAAAAGCTATCTAATCCTCGTCCGAATTGGCCTCCCCGCCATCATCATAGCTGCCGTTGTCCACCACAGATTCTGGATCTTCTAAAAGACCGGGGATATGGCGTCTCGGGTGTGCAGACTCTGTGTAAATGGGAACTGGAACACCAGGTCTGTAAAGAGCCATAATTTTAGCTATCTGATCCTCGTGTACCACCTCACAGAGTCGTGGAGGATCCACGCCTGCTGGAAAGTAAAAAATCCGACCAGGGGGAACCCCGTCTCCAGGCTCGAGATGGTACAATAACGCCAAGTACAAGAAACCTAATGACAACCCCCCCTCTCCAGGCTCGAGATCCATCATCCGCAACGTGCGGACCTCGCCACCTTCTTAGCCATGGAAAAACATGTCCATCCCACTTCGTTGGCGTATCATTCGATTATAGGTGATTCGCCCATTTTCATAAACTTCGAGAACCAAAGGCGCCATTACCTTAAATAGAACCGAAGAAAAGTTTGTGAGGAGTGGAAATTGTGTGTATTTCGAGGGGTTTTGGGGCCGTATTTATAGGGTAAAATAGGACCGTTGTGGGCGGCCCACAGAGCAGCCCATAGAGCAGCCCATGAGGGTTCACTGGGCGGCACACATAGCAGCCCATGAGGGTACTGGGTGGCACACAGTGCCGCCCAGTAGGGTACTTGTGAAATTCTGGACCCTTTGGGCGGCACTATGAGCCGCCTAGACAGCTTTTTTACTATATAAGGAGAACTTTTGTTGATAGATTCATTACATTCGTAGGAAACCAAACACTACAACAAATAATGGCATCTTCTTCTGAATCATCAACAAACCCCCCACATCAACTATGCGAGTGTAATTTGAAACTCGTTGTCTGTACTTGGGATTTGCAGTGGAACTACGGAAGGAGGTATTGGGGATGCCCGAGGAAGCAGTGTTTATACAGGAAGTATATTGATCCTATGTACGAGGATAGGGCACACGCGGTTATTCGACAACAGTGGCGGAAAAAACAAGATCTTGTTAAGGAGAAACAAGATCTTGTTAAGCAAAATCAAAAACTTTTACAAGATCTGGGTAAGATGTGTAGGTATAACCGCAAACTATATAATGATGTACATCGTATACTGCCTTGATGTCGTATCTTTTGTATAATGTTCTTTACGTACTATCAAACTTTGTAGGGAGCAAGCCATTTTATAAAAGCAGAGATACGATATGCCGCGAATTTTTACCAGAGACTATCCTAATTTCTTCAAACGCAACTAGCCGATAAAATGGCTAGTTGCGAAAGCAAGAACTCTGATGATATTCATCCAGCGAAGAATATGAATGTACGGTTATATAACATTCTGTATTGTTTTGGGTCATTAATTAATACTAAAAACAACCAATAATTTTGTCATATGTTGAATATCACTATTATAACACAAAAAAATATTGTATTAGCATGGGCGGCGTGACACGCCGCCCATATCATTTCATCACCACAACTCTGGGCGGTACGCTGTACAACCCATGGGCGGCACAGTGTGCAGCCCATGGGCTGTACATCGTGCCGCCCAAGATGCCTATAAATAGGCCATACGGGGTCCCCTTTCTACCAAGCTTGTCTCACCCAAAGAGGCAAGCTTCCACATCCAAGAGGAAGGGATGTGTTTGATCGCGGTAAGAAAAATAAATATATGTATTTTATTGATTATTTACGCTATTAGGTTGTAGTATTCGTTGGAATCTAATTAAATAATATTTTATTTCAGATACAAGAATTCAATATCGTGGGTTTCGTCGTCTAGCATTTTCAGAACTTCGGTCAAGAGGAACACAAACAACCGCATTTTCCACCTTCACTAGTGAGCTTAAACCGAACTGTCTTGTATTCATTGTAGACTCACGTCATGTTGTGGTCATTTTCAACAGTGCGTTAAGATGGATGTGATTGCCTTATGGTCATTATCCTCTTGACCGAGTCAAGAGTCCTAGGACGAACCTCCTTCGGCCATGTCGTGCATGCTGATCTGCTCTTTTTTCCTCGCAGCAGCACAGAAAAACATGGGATCTTCAAATTTCGGTATTTGTAGGATTTCAAGTTTTTCTGTGATGCAGCAAGAAAAAAAGAGCAGATCAGCATGAACGACATGGCCCAAGGAGGTTCGTCCTAGGACTCTTGACTCGGTCAAGAGGATAATGTCCACAAGGCAATCGCATCCATCTTAACGCACTGTTGAAAATGACCACAAAATGACGTGAGTCTACAATGAATACAAGACAGTTCGGTTTAAGCTCACTAGTGAAGGTGGAAAAGGCGGTTGTTTGTGTTCCTCTTGACCAAGTCAAGAGTCCTAGGATGAACCTCCTTGGGCCATGGCGTACATGCTGATCTGCTCTTTTTTCCTAGCTGTAACACAGAAAAACATGGGATTTCCATATTTCAGTATTTGTAGGATTTCAAGTTTTTCTGTGATGCAGCTAGGAGAAGGAGCATATCAGCATGAACGTCGTGGTCCTAGGAGGTTTATCCTGGGCTCTTGAGTGAATGTATATGTATAGTGCAAGAGTTGTGTATGTCATTTGTTCCAGTGTGTATGTATTTTTTTTTAAGTGTGTAAGCCATCAGTGAATGTATATGTGTTTTTAGAATTTGTACGTGTTTTTAGTATGTGTATGTAATTTAAGAATATACATGTGTTTTTTAGAAATAACGCACGAAAATCCAACAAACCAATAAGCAAAGAACTAAAACTAGAAACGACGGAACAAATTAGAAACGACGGAACAAATATCTAAATACGAAACCAATAAAGCCAAAAGTCATACTTAATTTACTGGAATTTCAATCCCCAAAAACGTACAAACACAAAAGTCAAAAGTCATACTACGAACTCTCCGTCTCACTATCAGATGAGTCATCTAGATGTGGAGTGGAAGCACTAGCTAAGGACACACTTACACCCGAACCCACGCCTGGTGCCCATACTGGAGGAACAGAAGAGGTCGGCTGAGACGATGCCTGCTGAGCTGCTGCACGCTCTTCCGCCATCCTAGATGATTCGGCTCTCTCAAATATAGTAGCGTCTGCACTATATGCATGGGAAGGCATCTGTGAAGCCCGTACAAGCGATGGAGCTACATGAATGACGTCACTGAAAAGGATGTCATACAAATGCTGAAAGTGCTCCCTACACCCTAAACAACCTCCTCCAGACATAAGCTCTTGAAGATAGGTCTGGCTCATCGCATGACGCTGTAAATGAAAACAAACATTTTAAAAACATAGACTTTCATAAAATAATTTAAAAGAATAAAATGGGAAAAAAACATACCCTTTGCAAGTTGATAGCCGGAGGTGGTCCTCTACTGATACGAGGCTGGACTGGCGCATGCGGACTCACGTAAGGATGCGACACCTGTAGATACCAGTCTAGGTACGCGTCGTGGACATCCCAAGCCATCGTCGCAGGAGGACTCGCCAAGATGTGGGGGCAAAGATGATGCTCACGCTGGTCCCACCTGTGCCAACGCGGGTCAAAGTGCAACTGGTATCGCCTCGTCCCCCTGAAATTAAGAGGACGCACTACAACCAGAGGCTCTATGATATCCATCGGCCTGCTCTGTCGATAACCGAACTGGCGTGGAAGCCGATCTGGCATGTAGGCCTCCTTTACACCGAGAAAACGAATAGTCCCTCGATAAGTGGAGGACCTGTGACAACCTCGAAAATCAAGACCCTCGTACGGCATCCACCGTATCTGCAATTAACAAAACACGATGGACCATAAATTAATTCATTACGCTTTCTTACTGTAAATTAAAATTGAAAAAGAATACGTACATCCTCTGGCCTATACTCGTCCAGAATTCGTCTGTAGCGTGACTGGTCACGGAGCGACCGGAGAGGTGTCCGGCCAATGCAGTATCGTCCAGCGCGTCGTATGTCGTCGTCCGCACCTTCCTTGAGGTTAGGGTTGCCCGGGAAGTATACAAAGTACGTCCAAATCCAAACTTGCGTACAGAGAAAGACAACCACTAGTTATAAACAATTCAATAATGTATATTAATAATCTAAATTATAAGTTAACTATATTAAAGGCCTACCTCTAAAAGACGTGTGCAGCCGGCGAACTGTGCAGCTCCGCGCCGAGAACCCTCTCCGAGGTTCCTATAAAGGAGAGCCAGAACCCCGGTAAGCAGTATGAACGACATGCTCCCAGTCCACAAAAAGAGGTAGCAGTGTGGTCTTCAACTCGTTCGTTGACTTGTCAACGAAGATGCTAGCCGACATGGCGTGCCATAAGAAATCGGCTGCTATATCCTCTGGGTGGGCACCCTCCTCAATCATCCTCATCACATGCCTCCCAAGCTGGAATTGCTTGACCCAACCCTTTCTAAGGTCGTAGACCATGTCAGCATCATCCTCATCAAAGCTGTAGTCAGAATCTATCCCAAACAAATAGCCGAACAAAGCCTCACACTCCGCCAACTCGATATCCTGACCGGTCCATGGTGACGTCACCTCAAATCCCTCGATCGGCAGCCCTAGAATCATCAGCACGTCATGTAGCGTAAGACCTATCTCGCCCCAGGGAAAGTGGAAGGTGTTCGTCTCTGGATGCCATCTCTCAACGAACGCTGAAATGAGGTTGTGATCAACATGGCCAAACTAGAAATCAAGTAAACTGGTCAACTCCATCTGCTACGCAATCCAAAACCAGGACCCCTCCGTAGGGACCCCTCTGGGAATACGATCCCTCCAAAATGCAAACTGCGAAGGGCGTGTCTAGACCCTCAAATTCCTAACAACGTCCTCGGGTGGGTCCAACGACGCCTTCGTCCATATCAGCTCTGCAATGTGCGTGTCAAAGTTCCTCAACAAAGAAGGAAACTGCTCAGCTGGCTCAGGAGGAGGTGGGTCCTGCGTGGCTGGCTCAGGCTGAGACGGGGCCTGTTGAGATGGAGTCTCCTGATGTGGCTCAGTGGGAGATGGGGCCTATGTGGCTGACTCAGGCTGAGACGGGGCCTACTGAGATGGCTCAGGTGACTCCTCCATGTGTAGCTGCTACTGAGATGTGATACCCCATAATTTTGTAAGGTTATATTGGGAATTATGGAATTTTCCCGGGTACCCGTTGTATACGCCGGATTTAATTCAGGTAGTTTGAGACATTTTGTAATGTGCTCTGTATCTGTAATATTTTTCTCAGTGAAATAATATACAGACATCATGCCTTGGAGTTTAATTGTCGTTTGCGTACGATAATTTTTATCCCGGTTTATCATCAAGCTCGTTCAAAGCCGAATGGGCGGGAAAATGGGGAAACGGCGACCGCCGTTCAGAAACGGCGACCGCCGTTCAAAAACGGCAACCGCCATGGTTAGGCCCGAGATGTCAGCGTGTCAGCTTCTAGCTGGCCGCGACAGGCCTAACGACGGCGACCGCCGCATTTACGGCGACCGCCGCGTGCCCGCCGTAGGCAAAAATCACGGCGACCGCCGTATTTGTCCAATGGGCATTGCCCGTTGGTCGCCGGTGTCGTTCGAGGCGCGCCGTTGCGTCGTTTGCCGCGTCTGAGGGTTTGCAGATCACTCCTTGGGGTTTGCCTATAAATAGATGAGCTTGGACATGGGTTTTGGGTCATCTACAACCCCGAATCGCTGCCAAATTCGCCTCTCGCCGGAGTTGTGTTTTCGCCGGAATTTGGAGCTCTCGCCGGTGTTGCTTTGGTGTGGTTCCTGAGTGCCTTTGTGAAGCTTTTGGTTAGCCTTGGAGGTTAGAAGCCAAAGCAAGTCGAAGGAGGCCGAACCGCTCGTGTTTTGGGGTGAGTTTTCTCTCGTTCTGTGTCGTCTGAGTTCGTCACGGCGACCGCCGTGATGAATACGGCGACCGCCGCCAAGAACAGCGACCGTCGCCAGTGCCCAGAATGCCTTCGTGGCTTTGGCTTGGTCGGTTGTCGTCGTGGCGTCTTTCCTTTCATGTTCTTTCGCCGTGTTTAGATTCGTACTGTTTATGTCGGATCTAACTTAGGGTTCCTTTTATGGGTCGACTCGAAGGTTATTGTGCTGTCGAAACTATACCATGTCGAGCCCGGAATCCAATGACGTCTTTAGACTATTCTGCGGAGTAAGGCAAGTGGCGGTTCACTCTTGCTGTTTTGTTCTTTTTTACATTAATTATCAGTAGTTTATCTGAGTAATTAATTTGGAATGAATTTTCTGTTTGTCTGGAAACGGTTTGATAAACTGTTTTGAAAATCATATAATAGGTTGTATATCTGTTAGAACAACGCTATTATCTGTGATCGCCTTTCGGGCAAGACTAATGTAGTAGCTGATGCACTAAGCCGGAAGACAACGCACGAGACTGTGGTTGCTCTACTTACTGCTCAGACCAAGCTAAACCAAGAGTCATGCGACATTGAAGTCTTGTATGACCAGCGTAGAGGGTACCTGAGTATGATGGAGATTCAGGCTACACTGCTGGATCAAATCAAAGAAAAGCAAGTCGATGACATCATCTTGGTAAAGTTAAGCAGTGAAGTGATGGATGGGAAAGCTCCCAGTTTTGTGGTTCAGGATGATGGATCACTTTGGTTTCAGGATCGGATCTGTGTGCCTGACACAGAAGGTCTTTGTCAGTTGGTGATGAGAGAAGCTCATTCATCTGCTTATTCTGTGCATCCTGGCTCTAGCAAGATGTACAAGGATCTCAGGAAGAAGTTTTGGTGGCCAAACATGAAGTGGGACGTAACAGACTTTGTGGCAAAGTGCTTAACTTGCCAGAAGGTCAAGATCGAACACCGCAGACCAGGTGGTGAGATGCTACCTCTCCCCGTGCCAGAATGGAAATGGGAGGACATTTCCATGGACTTCGTCACTGGGCTACCCAAGACTCGAAGTCAGAGAGATGCTATCTGGGTAATTGTGGATAGGCTTACGAAGAGTGCTCATTTCATAGCCATCAAGACCACATGGGAAACCCAGAAGCTAGACAAAGTTTACCAGAAGGAGATTGTCCGCTTACATGGCATTCCTAAGACCATTGTATCGGACCAAGATGGCCGTTTCATGTCAAGATTCTGGAAGGAACTTCATAAGGCTATGTGAACCGAGTTGAGGTTCAGTACAGCGTTTCATCCTCAGACAGATGGCCAGTCTGAAAGGACCATCCAGACTCTGGAGGATATGCTTAGAGCTTGTGTGCTCGATCGTCCGACTAGCTGGGAGGACAGCTTGAGCCTGATTGAGTTCACGTACAATAATAGCTGGCATGCTACAATCAAGATGGATCCATTTGAAGCTTTGTATGGTCGCAGATGCAGATCTCCGATTTGTTGGGACGATAATGCCGACAAAATTCTGCTTGGACCAGAGTTGGTCGAAAGGACGGCTTCAGACATTGCTTTGATCAGACAAAGAATGTTGACCACTCAGAGTCGACAGAAGTCCTACGCAGATCGAAAGCGCAGGACTGTCGAGTTCGAGGTCGGTGACAAGGTTTTTGTCAAGGTATCGCCATCCAAAGGAGTTTTCAGATTTGGTAAGCGTGGGAAGCTTAACCCTCGCTACGTGGGACCATTCGAGATTCTGGATAGAGTGGGATCTCTAGCGTACCGTTTGGCGTTGCCACCATCGGCTCACCCGGTGCATAATGTGTTCCACGTGTCTTTACTCAGAAAGTATGTACCAGATGAGTCTCATGTACTTAGCTACGAGGACATCGAGATTCAAGCTAATGGTACTTATGAAGAGTTGCCCGTGCGTATTTTGGAGCGTCGGGAGAAGCATTTGCGCAACAAGATCGTACCTTTGGTACGAGTGTTGTGGTCCAAGTCAGGGACCGAAGAAGTTACTTGGGAGACGTGGGAAACCGAGTCAGATATGCTCAGGCATTTTCCCGAGTTATTCTCGACCTAAGTTTCGGGGTCGAAACTTCTTGTAAGGGGGAGGAGATGTGATACCCCGTAATTTTGTAAGGTTATATTGGGAATTATGGAATTTTCCCGGGTACCCGTTGTGTACGTCGGATTTAATTCAGGTAGTTTGAGACATTCTGTAATGTGCTCTGTATCTGTAATATTTTTCTCAGTGAAATAATATACAGACATCATGCCTTGGAGTTTAATTGTCGTTCGCGTACGATAATTTTAATCCCGGTTTATCGTCAAGCTCGTTCAAAGCCGAATGGGCGGGAAAAGGGGGAAACGGCGACCGCCGTGGTTGGGCCCGAGATGTCAGCGTGTCAACTTCTAGCTGTCCGCGATAGGCCTAACGACGGTGACCGCCGCATTTACGGCGACCGCCGCAGGCAAAATCACGGCGACCGCCGTATTTGTCCAGTGGGCATTGCCCGTTGGTCGCCGGTGTCGTTCGAGGCGTGTCGTTGCGTCGTTTGCCGCGTCTGAGGGTTTGCAGATCACTCCTTGGGGTTTGCCTATAAATAGATGAGCTTGGACATGGGTTTTGGGTCATCTACAACCCCGAATCGCTGCCAAATTCGCCTCTCACCGGAGTTGTGTTTTCGCCGGAATTTGGAGCTCTCGTCGGTGTTGCTTTGGTGTGGTTCCTGAGTGCCTTTGTGAAGCTTTTGGTTAGCCTTGGAGGTTAGAAGCCAAAGCAAGTCGAAGGAGGCCGAACCACTCGTGTTTTGGGGTGAGTTTTCTCTCGTTCTGTGTCGTCTGAGTTCGTCACGGCGACCGCCGTGTTCTTCACGGCGACCGCCGTGATGAATACGGCGACTGCCGCCAAGAACAGCGACCGCCGCAAGTGCCCAGAACACCTTCGTGGCTTTGGCTTGGTCGATTGTCGTCGTGGCGTCTTTCCTTTCATGTTCTTTCGCCGTGTTTAGATTCGTACTGTTTATGTCAGATCTAACTTAGGGTTCCTTTTATGGGTCGACTCGAAGGTTGTTGTGTTGTCGGAACTATACCGTGTCGAGCCCGGAATCCAGTGACGTCTTTAGACTATTCTGCGGAGTAAGGCAAGTGGCGGTTCGCTCTTGCTCTTTCGTTCCATATTTACATTAATTATCAGTAGTTTATCTGAGTAATTAATTTGGAATGAATTTTCTGTTTGTCTGGAAACGGTTTTGATAAACTGTTTTGAAAATCATATAATAGGTTGTATATCTGTTAGAACAACGCTATTATCTGTGATCGCCTTTCGGGCCTTTATGTGGATTTATCCTGTAAATGTTGTGGTGCTGTAACTGTTTAGTTAGCATTGTTAGATAGGAACGTTACTTGGACTCTGTCCAGTCGTTACTTGGACTCTGTCCAGTCGTTTCTTTATAATCTGGTATCGGGATGGCTCGTCCCTATCTGGTACTATTCTATGATCATGATCGGTCTCTTACACATGTGTGTAGAGACAAGACACTTAGCTGGTGTCACAAACCTTTCGGTATACGTCACTCTCGACGAAACGTATACTAAGATGTGTCGTGCCATTGGTGGGGTACACATGTAAAAGTCTATAACGTGATGTGTGTTTTTGAAACATAAATCAGATAAGTGCTACCTTGACGCACATAATTAATACACCTTGGGCGAGTAGTGCAGCTAAGTTCAGTGCAGCTAGGAAAAACTCGTCTTGACTTGAATGTAGTACGTTCTCTTTCCAATCTGGATTCGCTGTAGGCGATGAGGTTGGTCGTGAACCGAAGCATCTCAGTCAGTTTTAAATCATTGTTGAATGATTCTGTAACTTTCCAGATTTGTCATACTTCCTTAAAGACTCATTTCTCTTGGAGTCTCCTTTTCGAGTTGATTTCTGTGAAGATTCAGTCTTCCAGAATCTTCTCTTGTGCATATCTCTTGTTTATTCCAGTAGGAATATGATGGTTGACTACCGTTATCGGTTATTATCCGAGAAGCGGTGAGTCTAACCTAATATGACTGCTTCGAACCAGTCTGCTTTTTACCCTTGCTAGTCTATTCATTTAGACTAACCAACCAATATTTTCCCTTGCATGGTTGGCTAGTGTCATCCGTTTGATTCGGCACATCAGTTAAGAAGTAGCTCAGAAGATTAGAAGGACTATGGAGTCGGCGGTGGTTTTTGAATGTTTTAATTATTTCTTTAATCAGGTTATGATCCTTTGGACAATAACTCCGATTGTAAATTACTTTCTTAGTCTTCCGCTGTGTTTGGTTTAAACTATGTTTTGACCTATTCGGGATTGGGTTGTAATCCCGTAACTCTTATTTCCTTGACAATGTTATGTTTTGGAATTTAATGCTTGATCTTTATGTATCAATTGCATTCCATAAATTGTATTTATTTGGTAAAGCCTTGGGTGATCTCGGTAAGGAACACTGGGGTCACTGGCGGTAATACATTTCCAAAAGGGTTAAGTTTTGGGGGTGTTACAACTGAGATGGCTCAGGTGACTCCTCCATGTGTAGCTGCTGCTGAGGCGAGTCCTCAAGAGGTGGGTCCTCCTGATGTGACTGCTGAGGTGGGTCCTCCATAACCACGTCCTCATCTGAGCAGACGGGACCAACATCGTCCTCACTAGCACCCTCACTATCGGCCTCACTATGGCCCTACGATACACCGTCAACCCTCCTCTTGCGAGCAGATGCAGTAGTAGGGCGACTATCTCGATCGGACCGTGCGATCTTACACAACACTTCCTATTTTTGCATTAAAAATATAGAAAATTGTTTTCTTACAAACAAAATCAATATATTAAAATTTTCATTACAATAATATATTTAATATTACAGTATAATTGTCGCAATTTACCTATACTATTTTTTATAATGATTAAATACAATAAAAACCAAATTTATAAATATAACTATATTCATTTTACCCACTATAACCTATTTACATATGTCCAAATATTATTTTCATACAAACAAAATAATATATTACAATTTTCATTACAATGATATATTACCTATACTATTTTTAACAGTATAATTGAGCATATTACCTATACTATTTTTAACAGTATAATTGAGCATATTACCTATACTATTTTTTATAAGATAATGATTTAATAATCTAAAATCCAAGTATACAAATCTACAAGTGCAGAAACAATTTAATTAAATAAATTAGATTTAACGATTACAAATTTAAAAAACACCATACCTTTTCAGTTGCCCTCCGTTCATATTTTCGCTTTTCGCGAACTGGAATTTCACCCAAGTCTGAAATGGCCTCCTGACCAACCGCGCACGCGACGTCGAAGGCATTCTCCGCCGCGATATCGCCCTCCTCGCCCTCAGTCTTGGGCGGCTCCGCAGGCGGCCCAGATTCCACCATAGTGGGCGGCTCCGCAGGCAGCCCAGATTCCCCCATAGTGGGCGGCTCCGCAAGCGGCCCAGAATCGTCGCTGCTTCCCCCCGTCACACAGAGATTAGGAAGATTGTCATCAATTTGAGAAATTCTATTCCGAAGAGAAAAAAGTTCTATGAAATTGCTTGCACAAATTTTGGTTTAAACTCCACCAAAAGGCTGCGCTTGGACGTGTGTACTAGGTGGAATTCCACTTTCACGATGCTTGATCGTTTTCTCTATTTTCAAGAAGCAGTTGACAGTTTTGTTAGTAAGGATTTGGAATTGAGAGTGCATCGCTTGTCATTAGTCGAGTGGGAAAAAGTGAGAGAACTTCATGAGTTTCTGCAGGCATTTTATGATACCACTAATGATTTTTCAGCCTCGAACACACCTACTGCCAATGTTTATTTTAATGGTGTGTGGACTATTCATACGCTTCTGACAAAATGTGTAGAGGGTCCTGTTACTGTTTTGTCTCCAATGGTGATTGAGATGCAGGCTAAGTTTGAAAAATACTGGATTGATTACAATTTGCTCTTATCATGTGCTGTTGTCTTAGATCCTCGTCATAAGTTTAAAGGAGTTCGTTATTGTTATGCAAGTTTGTTTGGGGATGTGTATGCAAAGGAGATGATGGATAAGATTAAGGGAATATTGAGTGAATTGCTGGATGAATATAGACTTAATGATGTTGGTGAAACAAATGACATTGAAGTAGTGCAGAAGGTTTCAAATGATAGTGCTAGAAGGGTCAGTAATGCCACTATGAATCCTCGTGCAACATTGTTTGATCATTTAAGCAAGAGGAAAAAGACTGGTAAGTCTAATTTAAAGTCTGAGTTGGAGCTGTATTTTGAATTTGATGATGATAGTTTTAGTGCCACGGATGATATTGATATTCTGGAGTTTTGAAAGGACAACTCTCATCGTTTACCGACCCTTGCTGCTTTGGCTCGTGATATCTTGTGTATACCTATCTCTAGTGTTCCTTCTGAAAGTGCTTTTAGCTTGGGAAAAAAACTGATAAGGGCTACTAGAAGTTCTCTTGCATCTACAACTATCGAAGCTCTTTCATGTTACGAGGATTGGTTGCGAGCGAGAGGTTTTATGTTAGGTAATTTATTTCCTTTACAAACTATAAAACTAAATAATTATTTCTGTAATTTTATTTGACTGAATATATATTGTTTTTCTTATTTTTAAGGTCCATCCAAGATACTTAAGATTGGTGATGAAGGCTCGGAGGATATCAAGGACGGAGACGACGAAGAGAAAGATTGAAGGCTTATGTTGTTATTTTGTTTGTTTATTTGGAGACTTTGAGTGTGTTGTTACTTGTTATTAAATGTTTGTAGAATTTGATATTGGAAATGTAATGTTTTTTATTGTAAGATTGAAATACTATTTGGTCTTTATTTAATTAGTTAGACAAGATATCACATTCTGACATTCACAAGAATTAGGAATATAACTTAAACCGGGTCTCGGCGGGCTACCCGGGCCCGAGAATGCGGACGGGCTTGGACAACTGTCCAAGCCCGAATCCCGGGCTCAGCCCGGCCCGGATCCGGATAAACGGACAAAAAATTAATTTAGGTCCGGACCATATCCGGCCCGAGTCCGGATATGTCCAGGTCTATGATTGATTGAATCAAATTTTTCGTATTGTTTGGTGTGTTGTTTGTTGTTTGGAAAGCAGACTTATGATAATTAACACATTGTCCCGATATAGAGCAGTATTCCTCAATTATGGTTTTAACTTGTGAGCAAGTTGTTTGGTTTGCTTTTGCGAAATTGAGAATATCATCAACAAAGGCGAGGAAAGGGATATTAGTGCCACTTCTGGTGATCTTGAAGCCAAATTGGTTATTGCTTCTAAAGCTTTCTTGTTGTAATTTCCTAGCCAGGATCTCTGCCCCAAGAATGAATAAAAAGGGTGAGAGAGGATCACTTGACATAAACCTCGTTTGGGGTAAAACACATCAATAGGACCGCTGTTGACAAGAACAGAGAATGACACTGTTTCAATGCATTCTCTGATCCAACAAATAAATCGTGGTGAGAAACCAAACTTTTCTAGAACTTTGAGAATGAATTCCCATTCAACTTTATCATATGTTTTCTCCATATCAAGTTTAATTGCAACCCAACCTTCTTTTCCTTTTTTGTTACGAAAAGAGTGGGAGATTTCATGAACAATAAGGATATTGTCATGAATGGCTCGATCATCTACGAAGGCTCCTTGTAAGGGGTGGACAAGTTTGTTTATGATAGGTTTCATTCTATCCGTCATAATTTTTTAGATCGTTTTATAAATAGTTGAGCATAGACTGATTGGTCGATAATGATTTGTAGAGTTTGGGTTGTTGCACTTGGGAATCAGTGTTATGAAAGTATGGTTTACTTGTTTAAGTAATTTCCCTAAATGGAAGAAGCTTTTGACTGCTTTAATTACCATGTGTCCTACGATATGCCAGTATTTTTGGTAGAAAAGTGATGACATGCCATTTGGACCGGGTGATTTGTTACTGCCAATTGAAAAGACAGCTTTCTTGATTTCATCATTTGTAACATTTTTAGTTAGTTCGTTATTGTCAAGAGGTGTGACCTCACTCTCAATATTGGAAAGGTAATGAAGAAGAGTATTATTGTTGATGCAGCTTATCTTGAATCTTTTTTCAAAATCTAATCTAATTTCTTTTTGGATATTTTCTAGACCAATGATGATCGTACCTTCCTAGGTGCGAATTTCTCGGATTATTTTCCTACTACGTCTACCAGTAGCTATTATGTGGAAATAATTAGAGTTTGTATCAATGAATTTGATATGTTTTATTTTAGCACGTTGGCTCCAATATTTTTTATGGAAGGAGAGGATATTCTCTGTTTTGGATATTAATCTGTTTTGTTTTGCTATTAAGGTTGTGTTTGGGTTGGTGCTAATTTGAATCTGTATCTTGGATAGATCTTCCTCCACTTGTTTTAGTTGTTTGAAGATATTCCCAAAGGTAGTTTTATTCCAGTTTTTGGAACTAGACTTTAGTGCAGCTGTTTTTTTAACTAAATTGTACATATGGGATTCAGGGGTATTGATACGCCAAACTTGTTTGACAATGATCTCGAAATCTTTTTCTGTGAGTCCACATTTTTTCGAATCTAAAGGGTTGAGCTTTGATTTGGTTCTGGTTTTCAAGATCCACTGATATAGGGTAGTGATCAGAAGAGGTAAAAGCATGATTTTTGGTGAAAATGCCTAGGAACCATTGTAGAATTTGATCCTGAATGAGGGTTCTGTCTAATTTAGAATAAATGTTATCGATTTCAGTTCAATTTTTCCTCCAGGTGAAATCACAGCCTTGGGTTGGGATATCCAATAAGTCACAGTTGTTTTTGAGGTTTCGCAATCTTTGGAATCTAGAGGGCGGAAGCAGGCTACCACCAATCTTTTCTGAATTATCTTTTATTTCATTAAAATTGCCCATGAGAAGGCAAGAGGTATTAGTTTGTACCACAAAATTAGTAAGATTCCCCCAGAACGAATCCTTATCAGAACCTCTTGGGGGGACATAGATAAAAATGATCATAATACTAATGTCTTTGTCAAGAATTTTGTATTCTATGGCAATAAATTGATTGTCAATGTGTGTTAATTCACAAATCTCATTATATAATTGGTGTTCTTTCAACATGACGCAGATGCCACCAAAGAACCCGATAGCAGAGGAATAGTGGAAATTATCAAAGCCTGCTTTCCTCCAGAGGTGTTGTTTAGGTTCTTTATCGGTTCTGGTTTCAACAAGAGCCATGATTTATATTTTTTCTATTTTGCAAAAGGAGTCAACATCAGTCCAAAGGTTTTTTCGACTAATGCCTTGACAATTCCATAGGCTTATCTTCATACGAACAATTTTGAAAATTTTGCAAGTAAGATTAGTCTTGCTATTGGTGTGAATCCAATTTTGTTTGTTGTCCTTGTTGGAATCTTTTTATTGGTATGCCACCTGTTAATTTTAGTCTTCTGGAGGAGACCAAATTCAACCCATGGTGACATTTCTGATTTTGTTTGTGAATTGATGGATAAGTTTTGGATATTGTTCATAAGGCAAAATTGTGTTATATTGGAGAAATTATGATTGACTCGAGTAGTACATCGATTGGGGTAACAAGATATACTGGTGAGAGAGAGGTGTTGGATCCTGACCTTGGAAGGCCAAATTGGATTTGCAATTTCTTTGTGAAAAGAGTTAGTAATCCAATAATGAACATGACGAGGGGTTAGTCTCCCTCTAAATTTAGGTGAATGATGTGTAATACAAGACAAAAATTCAATCATATGATAGCTGTTACAATTGTTGTTATAGTCTAGTAATGATAGGTTCTCGCAATAGAGGGTCTGTAAGAATATAGGATGAGTACAAAATTTAGGGGCTTGCTCCCATGATAGATAATTGTAAGGGGTGACCCTTATGATCCTGATAACAGGATATTTTTTTCCCAAGAGTTTGTTCATAGAGACTGGAGAAGGGAAGAGCCAAATTAAGATCAACAAGGGGCTAATGTTGAGCCATAGTCGCCAGTCCATGAAAGTTAGGCGATGAGATGAGTCATAATGATCTTGAGACATGCACATAAAGAGTAAGTAAATCACTTGGATGTTAATTTTAACCGGTAATAGAAGAGTAAAATCAAGACAGAAAGTCATGTGATGATAGTTGACAGTAATAGGGGTATTTAGAACACATAAAATTCTCCCTGAAACCTGATATAATAGTAAGAGTTGTTAAGGTTAACTCCAGTAATTGAGGTGCTAGATAGAATGCAATAGATAGGAAGATCATGCATTGCAGTAAAGCACCATTCTGTAAATTTGTGAAGCTTAATATTGTAAGAGTTGTAATGCAAAGCATAGGAGCATTTTGAATGCATATAAGCACTGATAACAATAATCAGGAAGAGCCCTTTAGACTTATCAAGAGTAAAGACACACCACAAGATGTAAATCCATAGCATATCCGTCATTGAAAACATCAAGGTCAAGAGCAAAACCCAAACAAAGAGGATCGGGGCCAAACATTGACATAACATTTCTGCATTGGGTGAAGCAGCAACATTTGTGTTGATAACAACTTTGGGGTTGGGGGAAGGGGATGCTTGTGAAGCAAAGTTTGGGTTGGGTTCAGAGCAGAGAACCACTGAGTAAGGAGTAGTAACTTTCTCTTTAGACAACAGAGAAAGGCACACAAGCACACAGGGGTAGTTGATCACAACAGGATAGAGCAACACATTATACAAAGATTCACAGAGAGATTTAGAGATATCCACACAACCAAGATAACAAAGATCCATATATCACAGTGTTTAAGATTTTTTGGGAGTAGAAGCGAAAGTTAAGCATGCAAAAACACAAGCCTGAATTCTCATATTTGTACACAGGATGGTAAGTCCAGTCAAGAGAGAAATTGTAAAGATAAGAGTAGGATGGATTACACCTGAATATCAGGGGATGCTTTAACCAATAGAGGCAGGAATATTTCTGAAGCCAACACCACCAAGTCGTCCAGTATCGCCAGAACCACCAGTAGCGTAGAGAGGACAGAACATTAGACGTTGTAGGTGGAAAAATCACCACGCTTTCCATAGGAGCCATATTACAGACCGGAACCCCAAAAGCATGAAGAACCCTAGCTGACCTCGGGCAAAGATCATAGAGAAGGGGACTTCGGCCATACCAAGTAGAATGATAAACACTCTTAATCCTATAAAGGATACGCATAAAGCACCTCCAGTAAAGCTGATTTTGTCCAAGGAACTTTACCCTTTGCATTAGAGAATATAAGCTTTTTTGTTGGAGTCCCATCGAGCAAGCAAACATCGAAGCTCCATCTGATTTTGAAGGTAGAGAAAGGTAAGCAGGTGAGTGAGGTTGGGCTTCTTAACTTGTAAAGAGGAGAAGAGAAGGACACCATAGCTGGTAAAGGGGTTGGTGGAGGTGCAGGTAGGGCAGAGTTCAGCGGTGGCCGCTAGGGTTTGGCAGAGTTGAAGTTTTTTTTATCCGAGAGTGTTTTCAAGTAGGAATACCCTCGCTTTATACAAATTATTGTTATTATTGTTAAGGATAGATAGTAGGATAAAGATTTACAAAATATATTGTTAAATGATGACAAAAAGATAAAAATATGAATATTATTGAAGAAAAATAAAATTCTACTTTTATAAATGGATATAAAATAATGATGATGTTTAAACAATATTTTTACATTAGTATATTTATAAAATTTTAAAAAAAATTTAAATGTCAGAGTGTACGATATATAAATGACTCAAGTTTTGTTTGGTGTTCTCTAGTAAATGGTCTATATCCCTAGAAAAATATTTATAAATATCTATCAACAAACCCTAAACTAAATTATTATTTAAAAACAATGATAAAGTTCTATATACATATACTAAAGCTAAAATTATATTTTCTACATGTCAATCATTTAGGTATGTCATGTAGAAAAAAAAATTTAGAGCAAATTATATTTTTATCCTTTTTATTTATTAGTTTTTCTTTTCTTTCTAGTTTTTCAACTTCCTTTTGAAATTTAGTATTTCTCCAAAGATTGACATAATCGTGTTTTGAATCTTTTTTAATAGTATCCTCTAATATTACTATATGTAATTCCCTTTTAGAATCATATTAAATACATATTTGATTATGGATCACTCAAACTATATATACCTATCAGGACATAATTTAAATTATAAGAGAAGCAAGAACATTCAAATTAACCAACTCACATAATTAATCATGTTGTATGGGTTTTCTCTATAAAAGTAATCAAACAAATTTATTTCAATTTCAAATCGTAATAAGTATTAAGAAAATCAAGTTTGAAATGTGACTAACAACATGGATAATTGGTTAGCTTTATATCCAAATTGGGAATTAACCCAACTCAAATTCTTAGAAGTCCCCTTTACATAATTCAATGATAATATTTATTTTAGAACTTTAGTTTTGTAACGCCTCGCTTTTCTTTGGTTTATTCGGTCAAGTTTCGGGGTCGAAACTTTTTGTAAGGGGGAGGTGATGTAATACCCCTCATTTTAGTAAAGAGTATTTTGGTAATTTTCCAAACTCTCGTACTGTAGTCGGATTATTTTCAGAGGAGTTTGGATTTTCTGTAAAATTCTTGATCTCTGTAATAATTCCTTGAGTGGTATAAAATACATTCGATGTATTTTCGGGACTTAGAATATTTGTTTGGGTATAAACGTATAATTTCCGGGGTTAAAACCACGCCCATACATGTTCCCGGACAAAAGTGGGCAAAAGAGGCCGAAATTGGCCTTGACCGCACCCCGCAGTGGCGGTCGTGTGCTGGACGTGGCTAGCCGGCATGGGTGTCGCGTGTCCTTCGTCGTGGCGGTCGACTATTCCTTGGTCGGGGTGACTCTCCTACATGCTTGACTGTAACACCCCCAAATTTAACCCTATTTGAAAGCGTTACTGCCGATGACCCCGGACGTAAACCCCGAAGTCACCCCAGGCTTTTCCGACGTCATAACTGACTTAAAACACAGTTACGATACTAAAATCATAACTTTTATTAAACCACATGGTCGCGGAATTACACGATTCCTAAAACGACCCAATTTCATCAGAAATACAAAATAGCACAGCGGAAATCGTTTTAAACACAAAGCGACAAGACAACTTGTCGAAAACAAAACACCGTTCATATTCATAGTCGCTCTAGCCTTCACTGAACAACAACATATCTGCATGTGCCGAAACGGACGGACGACACCCCCATGACGTTACCAATAAATAAAATACAAGCGTTAGTCTAATAAATAGACTAAGCAAAGGCTCATGGCATACAATTCACACAAACACATCACAAACAGTTCCACATATCACAAATCACATCAAAGCAGTTCAACATATCCCAAATCACATCACAATCTCAAGTCACATGATTACAGTATATCTTTTATATTAGCGTTGATTCTAGCAGAAATACAACCTAATATAATATCATATTTCAATTATCTCAATTTAATTAAAAACCACTTGCCTAGAAAGACGAGCTTTTCTTAGCTACACTAGCGCTACGTCGCACTACTCACCAACGTTCATTAATTAGGTGCGACAAGCACTTATCTGTATTAAATGACCACGCACACACATATCACGTTATAAACTTTTAACTGGACCTCACAGGATCCAATTCTCTAACTATCGCATTGGGTCTTAATTGCCCTTATAAAGAATGAACCTCACAGAGTCCAAACTTTCACTATCGCATTGGGTCTTGATTGCCCTTATAAAGAATGAACCTCACAGAGTCCAAACTTTCACTATCGCATTGGGTCTTAATTGCCCTTATAAAGAATGAACCTCGCAGAGTCCAAACTTTCACTATCGCATTGGGTCTTGATTGCCCTTATAAAGAATGAACCTCACAGAGTCCAAACTTTCTACTATCGCATTGGGTTTTTTAATTACCCTTAACAGTTATAAAGAAACGCCCATGGAACACACCGGATCCAGGCGCTCCTACGAATACTCGTGCTAACTAACAGTTAAACACGCAAACACATCACACATAGAACCATCACGGCTCAACCTGAACAACTATCATCCTAGATTTAATAATCTAAGTCACACACAATAAATCATATCAAGGACCCTTACGGCCTTCACCTGCACAAATCTAGAATAGACTAGCGTCGGTTCTAGCAAAATATACAACCTAGTATAATATCAGATTTTAATTATCTCAAATTAATTAAAAACCACTTGCCTAAATCCGACAAGCTCGAACCAAGCAGAGCAACGTCTAGTTCCTGGGTCTGAAACTGGAGCAGATCTTGGATATTAAATCCCTAAGAAATGGCCCATAACAAGACCCTAAGTTAGATTCAATACACTTATATATGAATCTAAAAGAATACAAGAAGAAATCAAAGGAAACGAGCAAAGCCCAAAGCCAAACCACAAAACACACAGCTTGGACACACACATACCGCGATCGCGGCAGGTCGCGGTCGGTCGCGGTTTTCGTGCTGTGACAGTGGCTAGCTCGCGAGACAACAATGGAGAATTTCTTACCCAAACCGATTTGTTTGCCTTCGATTTGTCTATGGTTCGATCTCCCAACACCACAAAGCTTCACACAACACTCAAGAGCACCTTCTCAACTCAAGAGACACTCGAAATCTCCCACACACGAAGCTCACAAGCTCGGTTTTAATGGAGAAAACAGAGGAAAACAGAGGAGGAAGAAGAAGGAAGAAGAAGAGAGCTCTTGGCTCCGGGTTTCACCTCTTTTTATAGCCCAATCCGACCACCTCCAAGGGAATAAGGGGACAAAGGCGAAGGGCCAGTTGGCTGCCCACTTGGCCTGCCCAAAAATATCCCAAAAACAGAGCTACAGTAACCGCCACGCGAGGAAGACGACATTGCTCAGCAAAAGGCATTACCGCGATCGCGGCCGATCGCGTCAGGTCGCGGTTCATCGCGGTCAATCGCGGTTGATCGCGGTTTCTGGCCGATTTCATTTATTCTTATCCGAACTTGGTTTGGATTAAATTTCTTAACTCCGGGTTAAATATATTCGTACTTTAACGACACATTAACCCCGAAAACACCTCAACTGTATTATATAATGCTCGGAAAATTCTACAGAGCTTAGACCCCTCTTCAGAAGGTCCGAGACTCACTGAATTAAATCCGTCTAGCAATTCGGGCATAAGAAAAATTTAAAAATAATTCAAAATACCCTTAAAATTACGGGGTGTTACATTACTACCCCCTTATTTTAAGTTTCGACCCCGAAACTTGCATTATCAAGGCCGACAACAAGTAGGGAAAGTATCTAAGTACACCCGTCTCAGTCTCCCAAGTAACCTCTTCGGTTTCTAACTTGGAGCACAAAACTTGTACCAAAGGTACACCCTTGCTACACAACTGTTTGGCTTCAACCAAATATTTATATTAGCAAGAATATTTACAACAAAAGGTTTACAACCTTGCTGCATACTTAAACTTACTAACACAATTATCCATAACAAAAGACTGGGTAACACCCAAATCTACAACCTACAACAAAAGTAGAAAGCTTTAAGCAAATGGAAAATCAGATCCATCCGCCTCACGCATCACGTAGAGGCGTTGACCTTGACTTTCAGAAGCTACTGGGGCCTTCCCTTTATTCTGTGCAGTGGTCTGCATCGAAGGACTCGGAGCCTCAACTAGTTTATACTCAAGCCGGTTGTTCTGATTAGCAGACCTTTGCTGTGACTCCGTTCCTTTCTGCTCTCCCTGACGACAGAACTTTTGCATGTGACCTTCCTTTCCACAGCCAAAGCATAAACTCTTCTTACTCTGACAATCAAAATTCCTGTGCCCAAAAGCACCACAATTGAAACACTGATATGGTCTGTTGCTCCAACCTGAGCCCCTGGCAGAGCCAAAATGAGTTGTCTCGGTCTTAGCACGACCAGACTTCTCAAACTTAGTAGGCGATGCCGGTCGTTTGAACGAACCAGCTTGGCAATCCTGCTGCCCACCTTTTTCCTTAACCTGCTTCTTCCGCTTACGGGCAGACTCCTCTAGAGTTGCCTCCAACTTGTAGGCCGCATCCACGTACTGCTCCAGAGTAGAGCATGAGTGGTGCACCATCCATGGTTTAATATCTGGGCTCATCCATTCATGAAAGTACCAGATCTTCTGAGCCTCACTGATTATCTGCGGTTCTGCATACTGCAGCAAATGATTGAACTTAGTGGCGAGCTCTGTCACCTTTAATCCTTCTGTCTTTGGATATAAAAACTCTTTATGCTTCTCCTCCCTCATAGCTCGAGAGAATAAACGGTCCGTCATCTTGGTCTTAAACATTGACCAAGTCAATACCGGGCTATCAGCTAAGCCGGTACTCTCCCACCATTCACTGGCTTCTTCCTTCAGCTGAAGAGAGGCTATTTGCACTTTCTCTGCCTCGGTGCAATCCACGTTGCGGAACAACCGCTCCATATGGGAAAACCAATGAGCAGCTCTAACTGGCTCTCCTTTTCCATCATAATGGTCAGGTCTCAAAGAGTTAATGGTCTTCAACACTCGACCATAATCACCTCTCTTCCTGACCGCCTCATCTTGGTGTACATAAACAGCTGGCTCCTCAAATCTAGGAACCATTGGGGGAATTGGCACAGCTTGTGCATGTGGTGCGGCAGGTTGCCTAGCCTCGGCAAGTACTTGCATCATTATCTCCCGAATAGCTGCAACAGCTGCTGCATCAAAAACCATTGGAGCGTTGGCCGAAGTTTGGCCATTGCCTCCAGGGTTATCCTGTGACATTGACTCGTGTTCTCCTACACGGTTCAGGTCGTCCCTTATGATTGGCCTTGGATTGCTTGGCCCAGCACCAGGGCGTATAGTATTCCTTGTATTCACCATCTGTTTACCGATCAAATCCCAAGTATTAATATCTTTTCCATAATACTTATCATGATAAAGTCACTTGGAATAGATCAACTTGGTAACGTTCCTAGGTGAATACCAAACTGGAATACTTAGGTTCTACAACCTCAAGTCCTGACAAGAGAACTGAAAACTCAAGTCTAACTGGAGATGGCAAAACCACCTCGACTCCTTCCGAGTCCTTCAGAAGAGAACAGAACGCACCCTCAACTACGGGTGACAAACAGAGAGTCTTAGTCTTTCTAGACACAGAAGCAACTTCCATGTCAGACTGTAGAAGGCACGACTATGAACGGCTTTTTATTTGAAAAATTCAGAGCTCTTGGAAAACATTTTAGCTCTGATACCATTTCTGTAACACCCCCAAATTTAACCCTATTTGAAAGCGTTACTGCCGATGACCCCGGACGTAAACCCCGAAGTCACCCCAGGCTTTTCCGACGTCATAACTGACTTAAAACACAGTTACGATACTAAAATCATAACTTTTATTAAACCACATGGTCGCGGAATTACACGATTCCTAAAACGACCCAATTTCATCAGAAATACAAAATAGCACAGCGGAAATCATTTTAAACACAAAGCGACAAGACAACTTGTCGAAAACAAAACACCGTTCATATTCATAGTCGCTCTAGCCTTCACTGAACAACAACATATCTGCATGTGCCGAAACGGACGGACGACACCCCCATGACGTTACCAATAAATAAAATACAAGCGTTAGTCTAATAAATAGACTAAGCAAAGGCTCATGGCATACAATTCACACAAACACATCACAAACAGTTCCACATATCACAAATCACATCAAAGCAGTTCAACATATCCCAAATCACATCACAATCTCAAGTCACATGATTACAGTATATCTTTTATATTAGCGTTGATTCTAGCAGAAATACAACCTAATATAATATCATATTTCAATTATCTCAATTTAATTAAAAACCACTTGCCTAGAAAGACGAGCTTTTCTTAGCTACACTAGCGCTACGTCGCACTACTCACCAACGTTCATTAATTAGGTGCGACAAGCACTTATCTGTATTAAATGACCACGCACACACATATCACGTTATAAACTTTTAACTGGACCTCACAGGATCCAATTCTCTAACTATCGCATTGGGTCTTAATTGCCCTTATAAAGAATGAACCTCATAGAGTCCAAACTTTCACTATCGCATTGGGTCTTGATTGCCCTTATAAAGAATGAACCTCACAGAGTCCAAACTTTCACTATCGCATTGGGTCTTAATTGCCCTTATAAAGAATGAACCTCGCAGAGTCCAAACTTTCACTATCGCATTGGGTCTTGATTGCCCTTATAAAGAATGAATCTCACAGAGTCCAAACTTTCTACTATCGTATTGGGTTTTTTAATTACCCTTAACAGTTATAAAGAAACGCCCATGGAACACACCGGATCCAGGCGCTCCTACGAATACTCGTGCTAACTAACAGTTAAACACGCAAACACATCACACAGAGAACCATCACGGCTCAACCTGAACAACTATCATCCTAGATTTAATAATCTAAGCCACACACAATAAATCATATCAAGGACCCTTACGGCCTTCACCTGCACAAATCTAGAATAGACTAGCGTCGGTTCTAGCAAAATATACAACCTAGTATAATATCAGATTTTAATTATCTCAAATTAATTAAAAACCACTTGCCTAAATCCGACAAGCTCGAACCAAGCAGAGCAACGTCTAGTTCCTGGGTCTGAAACTGGAGCAGATCTTGGATATTAATTCCCTAAGAAATGGCCCATAACAAGACCCTAAGTTAGATTCAATACACTTACATATGAATCTAAAAGAATACAAGAAGAAATCAAAGGAAACGAGCAAAGCCCAAAGCCAAACCATAAAACACACAACTCGGACACACACATACCGCGATCGCGGCAGGTCGCGGTCGGTCGCGGTTTTCATGCTGTGACAGTGGCTAGCTCGCGAGACAACAATGGAGAATTTCTTACCCAAACCGATTTGTTTGCCTTCGATTTGTCTATGGTTCGATCTCCCAACACCACAAAGCTTCACACAACACTCAAGAGCACCTTCTCAACTCAAGAGACACTCGAAATCTCCCACACACGAAGCTCACAAGCTCGGTTTTAATGGAGAAAACAGAGGAAAACAGAGGAGGAAGAAGAAGGAAGAATAAGAGAGCTCTTGGCTCCGGGTTTCACCTCCTTTTATAGCCCAATCCGACCACCTCCAAGGGAACAAGGGGATAAAGGCGAAGGGCCAGTTGGCTGCCCACTTGGCCTGCCCAAAAATATCCCAAAAACAGAGCTACAGTAACCGCCACGCGAGGAAGACGACACTGCTCAGCAAAAGGCATTACCGCGATCGCGGCCGATCGCGTCAGGTCACGGTTCATCGCGGTCAATCGCGGTTGATCCCGGTTTCTGGCCGACTTCATTTATTCTTATCCGAACTTGGTTTGGATTAAATTTCTTAACTCCGGGTTAAATATATTCGTACTTTAACGATACATTAACCCCGAAAACACCTCAACTGTATTATATAATGCTCGGAAAATTCTACAGAGCTTAGACCCCTCTTCAGAAGGTCCGAGACTCACTGAATTAAATCCGTCTAGCAATTCAGGCATAAGAAAAATTTAAAAATAATTCAAAATACCCTTAAAATTACGGGGTGTTACATTGACCTCCTTGCTTGGCCTATATAAGGAGGGGACTTGGAGGAGGAAGCCATCTCAATCTCTCTCTCTCTCTCAAATCTCTCATCTCCATTGTCGCCGGAAAGTGCAAGCTCTCGCCGGAGTTCTTCAAGGTCATCGTCGGAGCTCTCGTTAGTGTTGGTGGTGCTCTCAAGGAGGTTCTTTGGAGGTCCAAGGAATCCAGGTCAGAGCCACCACGAGTCGAGCCCCCATCGTCTTCCCCGGTGAGTTATCGTCGTCGTCGTCTCGCCTCTGTAGCCTTGCCGCACCCGCGGTCAAGCCGCCGCACCCGCGGTGGGCCTGGGCGTGTGTGGTTGTGGCTTGGGCTTTGTGATCTCGTTTGGGACTTCCGTTCCTTCGATTTCGCTCGTCTTTCCTTAGATTTATATATTTTATTATCGAATCTAACTTAGGGTTTCGTTATGGGTCGTTCTGTAGGGATCTGAAATCTAAGATCTAACCTCGTTTCGGACCCAGAAACCCGTTGTCGTTGAGCTTTGTTAATCTTCGTCTAATCTAAGGCAAGTGGCGGTTCGCTCTTGCTTATCATTCCATATTTATATTGATTATCAATTGTTTAATTGTTAATTAATTTGGGATGAATATTGTTTTCGTCTGGGAACAGTTTTGATAACTGTATGTGATTTAAAAAGGAATATTATAATAGATTGTTTATACTGCTAGAAACAACGCTATTATATATATATATATGATTGAAATACAGATATTATAATAGGTTGTATATATTGCTAGAAACAACGCTATTATATCTGTTATTACCGTGATGGTATTGTTGTGGATTTTTATGCAAACTTGAAATATAGTTAGCAGTGGATTTTATGTGCACTTGAGATATAGTTAGCAAGGGTATTCGTAGGAGCGCTGCTTACCTTGAGAGGTAGCCGTTTATTTATAACCCGGTGGATAGGATGTTCAAGCCCTAACACCGTTTCTCTAGTCATGACTATCCACTATCCGAATATAGTGGAGGTGCGCTTAGCCGGCGTCAAACCTTTAGGGATTTATTCCCGACTATATATCTCTATATCCTGAGGGATGAGATGATTATGATAAAAGCTTATAACGTGAATATACGTTTTGGAATTAGATAAGATAAGTGCTTTAGTGCACATAATTAATGAACCTTGGGCGAGAATTACAACGTGGAAACTCGTATGGGCTTCGATTAGAGTAAGTCCACCTTCCGAATCTGAATTCGCATTATGCAGTGAGGTTGGTCGTGGACCCAAATAGTCAAGTCGCTTTTAAACGTTTGCGTGAAACTTTAATGTTCCCAAACACTTGTCATACTTTCCGATAAGACTCAACCTTTTGGAGTCTTCTCTTCATATGTTTCCGTAAGACTCATTCTTTCAGAGTCTTTTCTCTTGATCATACCTTTTCGTATATTTCAGTAGGAGTATGGTGGTTGACTATCGTCATCGACTTTTATTCGAGAAGCGATGAGTCTAACCTAATACGACTACTTAGAACCTTTCTGTTTTACCCTTGCATAGTCTTTCATTAGACTAACCAACCGGTTATATTCCCTTGCATGGTTGGCTGGTGTCATCCGTCTCATACGGCACATCAGATAAACTGCAGATCTATGAAGGCTAGAAACGACGGTGAAGGCATATGAAAATTTTGAAGTGTTTTATCAAGGTTGAGATCCTAGGCGTGTGATCGCTAGATCAAGACTTTTGTGTCATTTATTTCTAAAGACTTCCGCTGTGTTAAACATTTTTTATATCAAGACTACTATGTAGTTCAGTTGTATTTCGGATTATGGATGTAATGCCGATACAATGATTTTAATCGAAAGTTATGATATTTTGTATTATAACTGTTGTTTGATGAATTATATCAACTGATAAAGCCTGGGGTGGCTTCGGATGTGGAATCCGAGGTCACTGGCGGTAATACCTTTTAAGGATATATATTTGGGGGTGTTACAAGTTTCTTCAATCTCCAAGAAATGATATTATTAAACAACAAAAAATCAATATATTACTTATTTCTTTAAAAAAATTCAATTCTACTACATGCAAATGCATTATTATATGCATATGTTTTATTTAATTATTACATAATATATTACTTTTTACAATGAATCTATCTTATCTGACCCACGCAATCATGATTTACGATAGAATCAGGGCTTACATGTTTTCTTCCATTAATTATCTTTTAAATTTTTAATAAAATGTCATCAATTATTTTTAAAAATCACTATTTTAAATGATGAAGAATATGTTTGATAGATCGTGTGTTTGTATAGTTTATTTTTCTCATTTATTAGCCTTTTTAAACAAGTTATTATATAATTTAGCTTATATCATGTGTATATAATTATATATCCAGTTTCATAATTAAAATATCGTATAAATAAAAATTTGTTTATCGTACGGGATAAAATTTTCAATGTTTTCCTTCTATATATGCGTAGTCACATCAAACATTATAACATTCATTATTTGTAAGAGATTAAATCTACAAAGTAATGTGCAATTTTCTCTACACATTAAACATAATTTTTATTTTATTTCTTATTTTATTGTGGATCAACTTAATGTATTATAGTTTATAAATAAATTGTACAAAGAATTTAGAATTATGTTTAACACACTTATAACTGTTTGAAACATGATATAAGTTTGTAGCATATCTAATTACATTACAAAATACATGTACATGGACAATTAAGATATTTAATATAAAAAAATTATTTCATTTATAAAATTAAAAAGGAGTGTTAATGTTATACCTTATCAATCCCTATTCCCCAATATACTATTTCTACTTATTTATTTTAAAATAATCAAATTTAGAAATCAAGGTAAAATTGTCTCACCAAATTACTTTGAAAAATTAGTTTTTGCAACTAAAATTAGCTTAATATGCATAAACTATTTTTGAAATCCTTTTATCTATTTAAAGATAATAATGCATTAAAATTTATTCTATCTAAATTGTGTTTATAATTCCAAATACATTATACTTATTTTCTTAGTAAAATTTACCAAGATAATTATTTATTATAAAATCTTATTTATAATATATTTATTTATATTTTAATAAATTATCATTATAAAATCTTGTGAGTATCTTTCATTATATAGTTTAATCTATTATAGTTGATTTATATATTTATACAATTTCTCTTACCTAAATTGTTGAATATGCTATATATAATTTATAAAACTGTATTTTTTAAAATTGACAAATCTTGGTTGATAATAACATTACCATTATAACTACTAGATGGTGTAAAAATAAAACTAAAATGGAATTGATAATTAAAATCATAAATAATAATTTGACTGAGTTTCAATCTTATGCAATTATATGGAATGATTTTTACTTGATTTAAATAATAGTTTGATATAATTTGATTAAGATATTGCTATACTTACTTAGGTTAATAGTCATAAATGGTTTTGATAAACCATTAGTAAGAATAATGCGAAATTCAAAAAAAAATTAAATTGGTAGCCAAACTATTATATCTTCTATTCTAAAGACAATTCCCATTCAAGTGAGAGTGCAAACTTTAGAAGTATGACTGGAGTGATGACATGGACAAAGATAGTATGCGTGCTCTAAACCTGTTGGAGTACATTTATAATTTTTTTGTCATGTCATAAGTCTGGTCAAATTTTCGAAGTTCATGTCATCACTTTCGCTATAATTGTCATTGGAATTGAACCATTTTAATTTATGTATATAAATACACGATTTCTATTTCACGCACGGGTGAAATTGCTATTTCACGCACCGTTTCGTCCGTGACGGACCATTACATCCGTCCGTGACATATGGATCACTTTGGTCCGTCACGGACGGATGCACATGGTCCGTCACGTACGAAGTAAACAACCAGAAAATGAATGTTACTTGTCCCCACCTAACAACATTAACTACCCCGTCATATCTCATCAATATTACGGCCAAAATTAAACCCTAAACCTCTCCATCACTCTTCCCTTTCCCTCCCACAACACATCTTCCATTTCCAAGAGTTCTTTTCCATGGCAAATGAAGATGATTTTTCCAATTTCAATGGTGGAGAAGATGTTTCAAGGAGTTACCATTACAATGAGGTATGTTTTTTAAGCTTTTACTTTACATGTTAGTAAAAGTTAAGAATTTTATGGTTCTTTCTTGTGAATGTATAGGTTTGAGTTGTTCTTTGGGAAAAACAAACACTTTCTTAAGGTAATTTCAATAGTTGTTACTATATGTTCATAAAAACTTCATCTTTGATTAAGTTGTACTAAAAAGTTATAGATTTTGTGTGCAAAGCTGCATGTTTGAGTGTTTGGCGTTGTTATACTGAATTTTTACTAGATCATTGCAAGTGCAAGAACTTTGTTCGACGACTGAATTTTTACTAGACCATCCGTCACGAATGGATGTCATTCATCCGTCACGTATGGATTCACTTCATACATAACGGATGGGGTGCTACCATCCATGACGGATGGAATGTGTCTATTCGTCACTGATGGATGTGTTTGACAGAAACTGGATTCTTACATGCTTCTATGGTAACTTGTTTTTTTACTTCAATAGGAGAACAATATCATGAACAATGGTATTAACAATCTGTCCCTGAATGATGCGTGGGACATGGCACAACCGTCCTTCTCACTTGGGTTGTTCGGCGAACCTATGGCGCCTCAACAACCTCATATGCCGGGATTAGATTGTTTTGCTCGTAGTGGAATTTCGTTCGTAAGGTGGCATGCTCCACCTCATTTTGGGTTTCCGGCATTACACACAGTCGCAGTTTTATTGTCCCACACCTGAAGAAGTGATTGTTTCGGAAGATTATTCAGAGAAGTTTACCACGAGTGAAGTATTCGACTCCAGAGATGATGCAATTAAATGGGCTAGGCAGATTAGCTTTGATAATCACTTCTGCATCACTATTGGTCGGGATAGAAACTTTGGTGGAGGAAGCCTTCGGAAGTCATGGTTGTTGTGTGAAAAGCGGGAATTTACATTCCTAAAGATGAAAACAAAGTAAGGCAAAGAACAAGGAGAAAAAAATGTGATTGTCCATTCAGATTATTGTGTCAAGAAAAACCGAGGGACTCATACAATCAGAGTAGTTGTTGGAACCCACAACCATGTCATTGGTGATGACTTGTACGGGCATGCATCAGCTGGCAGGATGACACTTGGGCAGAAGAAGTTGTGTAAGGTCATGACAGAAAATCATAATAAACCATCAAAGATTGCAACAACACTTAACCAGGACCCGAACAACTGCACTAAAATGAAGCAAGTGTACAATGAAGTATACAATGTCCGACATAGTGGAATGGAAGGAAGAACCGTGGTCCAAGAGTTCTTCCATAAGTGCAAGGAGAACAACTACTTTATGGAGTACAGGTCGGATCCAACGACGAATAAGATCACCGACATTTTCTTTGCCAGTCCAGATTCCATGAAACTCCTAAAGGCATTTTCGTACGTCCTTTTGCTAGACTCCACATACAGCACTAACATGTTAGTATAACACATCTACATGCTACATCTACTTGTTAATATGTTTATTCATTATGCATGACACATCTTCTTGTGCAGGTATGACTTGCCTTTCCTCGAAATAATAGGAGTCACGTCTACATGGAAGAACTATAATGTGGCGGGGGCGTTTCTACAGCATGAGAAATAAGACAACTACGTGTGGGCCGCACAACAACTTCTTAAAATGTGCAAAAAGTGTCAAGTAACACCGACATGCCTAGTGACAGATCATGAAAAGGCCTTGATGAATGCGTTAGATAGACTCTTTCCAAGTTCCAAGTCTATCCTCTGTAGGCGCTGTAATATCCCTCATTTTATAAGGATAGTTTGGAATTTTTCCAACTCCCGTATTACAAGTCGGATTAATTTCAGAGAAGTTCGGACATTCGGTAATATGTTTGATCTCTGTAATATTTTTTTCGAGTAATATAAAATACAGTTAACATGTGTTCAAGGTTAAATAGTCATTCGTGTACGAATATATTTAACCCGGGGTTAAGAAGATTAACCCAAAGTCAAAACGGACAAAAGGGTGAAAAATGGCCTTGACCGCACCCGCGGCGAAGGCTGATCTGTGAGGCGGTCTGTGGAGGCCACCGCACCCTGCCGCACCCCGCGGTGGGATATTTTTCTTCTGCAGCGTGATCGTCTTCCACTACAAGTGGCGCCGGTTGTCAGCAAGTGGTTGCCTCCTTTGGTCGAGGGCTTGTCCCCTGCTTGTTCCCCTCTTAGCTGGGCCTATAAAAGGGAGAGAAAGCTGAAGAGGAGAGTGCTGAACGTCTTCTTCCTCCTCCTCTGTTGCCGCCTGAGCTTCCAAGCTTTCGTCGGAGCTTTGCCGGAGTTTCCCTTGAGTGGAGAAAGTACTCCCAAGTGGTGTTGGAAGGTTTAAGGTGTTTGGAGAGTGAACCATAATCGAATCGAAAGCAAACAACTCAATTTGGGTGAGTTTTCTGAATTTTCGCTGAAGCCCCTCTGCCTCTGTTAGCTCGCCGCACCCGCGGCAAGGACCCCACCGCACCCGCGGTGAGTTGGGTTCGTGTTGTGGCTCATGGGTGTGTGGTCTTGGGCGAGGCTTGACTCCCTCGATTCTTTTCGTATTCTTTTAGATTCATATACGTGGATATTGAATCTAACTTAGGGTTTCATTTTGGGTCGATCCGAAGGAATCTGTGGTCTCAGATCTGTCCCTGTTTCGGACCCAGGAACTCGTCGTCTCTAAGCTTTGCTTAAGCTTCTGCGGATCTAAGGCAAGTGGCGGTTCGCTCTTGCTCATCATTCCATATTTCAATTAATTATCAATTGTTTAGTTGTTAATTAATTTGGGATGATTTACTAATTTATTGTTCGTTGGAGACAACTTTGTTAATAATTGATTAAAAGATGATATTATAATAGGTTGTATATCTGTTAGAACAACGCTATTATATATATTTATATGATTAAAAATAGATATTATAATAGGTTGTATATATGTTAGAACAACGCTATTATATCTGTTATTGGCCGCGATGGCTTTGATGTGGATTATTACTGTGTTGAACTGTTTAGTTAGCACGAGTATTCATAGGAACGCTATGTACCTTGTGGGGGTTTAGCTGTTTCTTTATAACTAGTACTTGGTGGATTCTTCCCCAGTACTCTCTCAGGTCATGACCATGCCCTTACTCAGGGTGGTGCACTTCGCTAGTGCCAAATCTTTCGGGATTTATTCCCTCTGAGATCTCTTGTGAGGAGATCTGATATCTCTTGTGAGGAGATCTAATATCTCTTATGAGGAGATCCGATATCTCTTGTGGGGAGATTTAAAAGCTTATAACGTGATGTGGGTTTTGGAATTAAATAAGATAAGTGCCGTTATCGCACATAATTAATATACCCTTGGGCGAGTAGTGCAGCTAGGCGATAGTGCATCTAGGAAAACACGTCTTAACTTTTAAATCGCTCGTATGCGATACTGTGATTCTTTGATTATTAATGTTCCCCAACATTTGTCATGTTTCCGATAAGGCTCATTTCGTTGGAGTCTTCTTTTGGGATTGATTGCTGGAAGACTTGGTCTTCCAGAATCTTCTCTTGATCATGTCTTTTCATATATTCTAGTAGGAGTATGGTGGTTGACTATCGTCATCGGTTTTGATTCGAGAAGCGATGAGTCTAACCTAATACGACTACTTCGAACCATTCTTCTTTGTACCCTTGCTTAGTCTTTCATTAGACTAATCAACCGTAATTGTTCTCTGCATGGTTGGCTGGTGTCATCCATTCGATTCGGCACATCAGATAAGTTGCCATCCCGTGAAGGCTAGAACGACTATAGAAGCGAATGGTGTTTTGACAAGTGATCCAGGTTAAGATCATTGGCGGGTGATCATTGCAATCAAGACCCTTTTGTTGGTTATTTAAAGACTTCCGCTGTGTTAAGAAAATGTTTTGTGTAAAGACTTCCGTTGTATTTCTGATGTATTTTGTCGTACTTGGAATTGTGTTGTAATTCCGCGACTATGGTTTAAATGAAAGTTATGATATTTTGTATCATAATTGTTGTGTGATGATTTATATCAACTGGTAAAGCCTTGGGTGACATCGGACAGTACGTCTGAGGTCACTGGCGGTAATACTTTCAAGAGGTTATTTGGGGGTGTTACAGGCGCCATGTGAAGAAGAACATAGAGGGCAATGCTAGGAAGGAGATGAAGGATAAAAGCTTGGGTACAAGGTTTGCAAATGCATACTATAATTTATTCAAGCAAACAACTGTACCCGAGTACGAGATGGAGTTGCGTAGAATTCAGTCGGAATGGAGGGTTTGGCATCGTTTGACTCAGTATGTAAGAAACAACTGGCTGATCCCGTACAGGTAAAGACTTGTGTCAGCTTGGACAGATACTGTTTTCACGCTTGGAACGTCAACGGCAAACAGGTTAGTCAATTGTCTAATTTGTACTACATTCTGTATTCACTCATTTGCTATATTTTGGGGGCTTTCTGTTATCTATATAGCTTTCTGTTTATGTTATCTGCATAAGTGGTCCGTCACGTATGGATGCACATCTTACGTGACAGACGAAAGTTTCTGGTCCGTCACGTGTGGATGGAATCCACACGTGACGGACCAGAAAGAGTTTCATCTTTCACGTATGAAGAGCAACCATATGTGACATACAGATTATGCAGATAACAGAAAGGTCTCGTATGATCAAACTTTAAACTCTTTTGTACTAAATATAGGGTTGAAGGAGCACACTCTAGTTTGAAAGGCTTCTTGACTACTCTACATGGCAGTGTAGACACGATATTCAGTCAATATCATTCAAAGATGGGTAACCAAGTGAAGGAAATCAAGGGGACCTTCAACGAGAGTGCACAGAACATGATGACGCTTGTGATAGGGGCTGATGTTTTCAAGCTGTTGAAGTACAAAGTATCTATGGTTGCACTTGACCGTTTGACTGAGGAATACAGAAAATGGGAAAATCCATTTTATGACAGTACTTGTACATGCCAGATGAGGGTGAGAGATGGATTGCCATGTGTGCATGACATCGCTAGATATGTGACGAGTTCAATCCCTATTAAGCCTTCAGCGTTGCATCCGTTTTGGAGACGATTGAGTTTGTCAGAAGTGGAAGACGAAGGTGAGACTGAGGTGAAGTGCAAAGTCACAAGATCTTTGATGGATCAATTTTATACGGATCAGTTCCCCAATCTGTCTGCAAATGATCAAGAAAAATGTGTCTCGTGACTTTACAACATCGCTCGCCCCGAGGGGACCAGTCTACAAGAGCCGGCTATTGTGAGGCATAAGGGACGGCCAATGGGAGCTCCAAACAAAGATATCACTAAAAGACATCCTTCTTTATGAGAGTACACAGACAAAGAGATGGAAGAGACACCTCCCAAGAAGCAACGAGGTAGGCCACCAAAGCCCACTAGTACACCTTCACCAAGTCCTACAACTCCTACCACTCCTTTGAGGCCATCTCAGGTTAGAGCTCACAAGAATCCAGTGGGTCAAATGTTCCCACCACCTTTTCATGCTCCACAGTCCTTCATTAAAGACTTTGAACTGTATATGGTTATAGTTCCGTCGTGTATGCACGAACACATGAACGATTACTTTGATATTGTTGGTAATGGAAACTGTGGATACAGAGCCGTTGTAGATCAAATAGGCATCGGGCAGGAACAATGGAGGATCGTCCGACAATCCATGATTGATAAGGTGAAAGAAATTATGCCATTGTATGCTAAGACTTGCATCTTTCCGACGACGCTGGATACAGTACTAGAACAACTTACATGGTTTGACGATGGGATGGCCACAAAGAAGACTTGGATGGTGCTTCCATATATGGGTTATCTGGTCCCTTCTGCATTCAATTGTACAGTTGTCGTGGTGGGTGGTATAAACGCTACTTTCTTGCCTTTGCAAGCGGTTCCATATCATCCCAGGGGTGCTAAGCTTAAGATGATATGCATCTGCCATGTTGAGAAGGAGAGTCATTTTATTTCAGTATGGTACTAATCATTTAATCATTTTTTATTGATTATTTAAACCCATTAACTAGGCAAGTGAATACGTTCTCCATTCTTTTGTAGATGGCCCTATTAGAGGCGTCACCGTTGCCTCCAGTATTTCTCATGTGGGAGCATGCACATGATGCCTCTGCTGCTTGTCTGTATGATCCATTCACTACTCAGCTGATGGCGTTCAGACCTTCTTCCAGATAAAAGAGACGAGGTCGCAAGCCAAATTAAATATTATTGTAATCGCACATTGTAAAGATATTGTAAGCCCAACTTAATACTCTATTTTGTGTATGATTTTTTAGAAGTATAACTTTTTTTACGTAACCCCGAATTGGTTTTTTTAGAAGTCCACTATAAATTTCAACGCGTTTGGACCAGGGAATCAAACGTTATGACAATTCTAAAATCATGTCGCAGTTCTGTAAAGTTGCACGATTTGCAACAAACCGTGCCATAGACCGTGCTCCCTTAATGATACGTAGATTTATCTTCTACAAAGAGGCAGGGTTTATGACAATCTGTACGTGACAAACGGAATGCAACCGGCTGTGACGGAAGAAGCCAAACCGCGCGTGACGGACCACTATGTGCCACCCGTGACGGACCACTATGTGCCACCTGTGATGGACCCCTATGTTCCACCCGTGACGGACCACTATGTGCCACCTGTGATGGACAAATCTCCACCATCCGTCACGGACAATACTTCAGAATTACACTTCATAAACCGTGCAGAATTACAGAAGCGGAGTGTAATTCTCTTCTACTTTTTTTTACAGAAGCGAAGTTAAATCTAGCTCAAAGATTAAACGCTACTTTTTTAGGATGGTATTTTAGGAATTGCTTGTGTAATTCTCTTTTTCTCTTTTTTAGGATGTTATTTTAATTTCGACCGCTAGGTATTTATGGAGATCCATTGCATCGACCGATAATTACCAACAAAGTACCAAATGTGCGATATAAAAGTTATGGCAAAGACATGCAAATTAGTTTGATTATCATCATAAAACTAATCAAGAAACTACAATTCCATAAACCGTGCGACACTTCCTAAAATACAACCAAAGTACCAAATGAAAACATATGCATCTTAATATTCGTCGTCCTCCTCATCATTGCCATGTTCGAAGGGTCTGAAGTCTTGAATGCAGTATCGCACAGCGTCACACATGTTGTAGAATTGCTCTTCCTCCGCATCATGGAAAGGATTTAGACGATGCAATGCTTGTCCAATGACCTACAGAAATACGTATAAATTAAAAAAGAATCGGTTTAATTGTATATGTAAATTAAAAACAAACATCCAACACATATTTTTACCTGGACAGGATCTTTGATGCCAGCATCTTGAGGCCTGACACATGGGTGTGTACGAGATATGTACCACTCTATGTAGTCGGCACTGTACTCATATCCATTTAAAGCAAGAGGGCCCATATGTGTGATCTAGATGGAGTGTTCACTGCTTGCATCCCAACTCCAGTTTGAAGCAGGGTCATACTGTACTATATAACTCCTGATGCTGGGATGTCTGTGCGCTTTGATGGGCTCTATAACCGGTCAGGGAATCCCCTGTACCACTCCAAATTGCCTTGATACCTGATCCGACAGATAGGGCTCGGTAATTCTCAGAAATGAGATGAGCCCATGAAAAAAGGCAGGGGCCAACTTCGGGATACTGTAATTAACATAGCCATAAGGCTTCCAGTCAACCTATACAAAATTGGATGCAATTGACACAACCGTAAGTAACTTTACACAATTGTAATACTTTAATATGAGACATAAACCACATCCTATGATACTTACATGCCAAGCTTGCATTAAATCTAGGTCCTCCCTGTAGTTTCTTCTCTGCCTTCTACGAGTCTGCACAGGGTTCCATCGCCTTGCATATGACACATCGTCTCCAAAGCAGGGATTTTGTTCAGGACGAAAGCTAGGGAAGTATAGATAGATCCAAGCCTGTACATAAACAACATATCAACCTATACCTTAAATTTAATTAAATAATATAATAACAATATGCAACACAATTCTTACCAGCAACAACGTGTAGTAGGTCGACATCTGACGACATTCATGCCGTGAACACTCGCCCAATGAACGATACTTGAATGCCAATGTGCCGGAACCCCAAGAAAGATTGCAAGTATCACCAATGTCACTCACGTAGGTCAGATAAGGCATAGGCAACATGTGTTGGGACTTGTTTGGAAAGAGGGTTGAGCCCATCAGGTACAACAGATAACCCAACGCGATCTGCTCATCATCTAGCTCTGTGGTCAAGCAGTGATTTTTCAGGTTGTCTGCAGTGAGCCCACGTGTAGCCATATCGGGTGTCAAAGAAAAGAACTCCATTGCCCTCAGCGCTTGTTCATTGTACAATTCATTTTTTCCCTTGTTGCGATCCTGGAGAGGAAGTCTCATTCCGTGCCCATCAATCTTGAGGCCCAAAATCATGTAGACATCAGTGGCGGGTCTGCATATGCCGCTTCCTCCACCAATTTATTTACTGTGCTTGGTCCCGCCCCGTCGTCTGTTTTTGATTTTTTCTTCGACGGATCCCTTCTTCGATATACAATGTGGTCCTGATCTTATCCCTCACGGACTGTGTTCCGCCTTCGATGACGGGCAGATCTTGTCTCGTTATCCATCTGTAAAAGGAAAAAACAACACATTAGAATCAACAAAAAAACAATGAATTCTACATGCAATGAATAACCAATTCATATCATTGAACATATAACATCATCCATAGATCACAACACACATACATATAAAAGATAAATCAAGAATCACACAAATTGCAAGAACACAACACACATGGTGTTGTTGATCCGTCCGTGACGGATCAACAAGATCCGTCCGTGACGGATCAACACAATCCGTCCGTGACGGATTAAACAGATCCGTCCGTCACGGACGGGTTGTTCATCTACAAATTCAGCCATTCAAACATGGCGAGATTCAACAAAATTCAACCACATCATTTCGAACAACCTTTGTCCAGATCCAAGCAATTTTTGGGTTTCAAACAACTTTCAAACAACATTTATACAAGTAAATCTAACATTAAACACTTAAACCCTAAAACCTAATTCATCAAAAAAATTCAAATAACATTCAATAATTTCAAAACCATTAAACTAAGCCAAGAACAATGATAGATTTAACTAACATGTCGGTTCGTAATGGACGGATTCGATTGATACGTGACGAATGGAACGAAAGAGAGCGAAGAGGACAAAGGGAGGAGAGAGCGAGTTCTGATTTTGGGGTGAAATGACGAAGGGGACGAAGTTGCTGCTTTTAAAGGAAGCAACTTCGTCCGTGACAGATGGACTTAATCCGTCCGTGACGCGCGGATTGCTTCTGTCCGTCACGGACGGATATACTTGGTGCGTCACGGGCCAAGCAGTGCGGTAAATAGCAATTTACCCGGTGCGTGAAATAGCAAGGGCCTATAAATATATAATAAGCAACTAACTTACAATAAACTAAGTTTGTATTATGTATGATAGTTAATTTGTTTGTATTATTTAAAGTTATTTTCCCTAGTATAAATAGAAATACATGATTAGCATATACTTATAAGTAAAATAAAAAATAATAGGAAACGCCCCAGGCACAAGTTCATCAACTAGCTATAGTGTTATAGTAATAATATAATGAATTTAAATATCTAAAAATGATATTTAATATGTACTAAATATAGTAACATATCACCCATTTACACAAATTGTTGATCTTTGGATGGGTAACATACTAGCATCTAATTATGATCTTCGATATTGTGATATAAATAGGTTTATAATTATTATTTTTAGCTTGGAAAATAATTGCAAAATGTTTTTAAATATTTTATTAAAATCCCTATATTATAGGATTTGGTATCAAAACAGCCCTTCCATCAAACCTATGAACAAAAAACTCCATTTTCCCATTAATTAACCTCTAACAATTTTTTTTTGTATAGGTACATAAAAAAAGTGTGAAATTAATAACTTTACACCATTTTTTTTCAAATTGTACGCATATTTAATTTGGGTATTTGGATTTTTATTTACCTTTTTTAAATACAAAAAGGTGAAAAGGGTTTTTATTTTCAAGTAACAAAAACATAAAATGTGAAAAGCTAATCTACTAAATATATATAATAAAGCAGAATAAATTAACAAGGTTGCTAAATATCGTTCAGGTGCTTTTACTTTTAGGCACCCGGGTGCGGTTCGCCACAAATGGAGCGTATCGGTCCGTGGAGCGTCTCCGTCCGTCACGAACGGTGCGTATCGGTCCGTCACGGACAGAGACGCATCGTCCGTGGCAGACCAAACCTTCGATCAACATTTACATTAAATGCTACCTGTCCCCACCTAACAGAATTTCATTACCGAAACCTCTTCCCATATTACGGCCCCATATATCAAACAAAAACCCAAATCACTCTTTTACTCTCAAACAAAAATTCTAAAACAAAAATCTCATATATCATGGCAAATCATGATGATGGTTTGCACCCGGGCACTAGAGGGTATGATTCAACGATGTTTAGTCACAATGAGGTATGTTTTTATGTTTTTATTTCAAGCTTTGAGTTTATATGAAATTGCTAATACATGTAGATGAAAGTTGTGATATTTACTCTATTTGCAAGTTAAAAATCATAACTTTCATGTTAGTTTGAGATTTTTTTGGATCTAGAAGGATGTTTGATAAGGATGTTTAATAAGTATGTTAGATAAGATATGTAGGTAAATGTTAGTGTTTGTAACTTGAAAAATTATAAGTTTACATTTTTTTTTACCGCTTTCGATTTTTGTAGAAGAACAATGTCGAATGACTAGGATTTGAAAATCACAGCTACTAGGATGAGCTCCGTCCGTGATGGACTAAGCCCATTTGTCCGCGACGGACGGTGATGCTCCATCCGTCACGAATGGTTGTGCTCCGTCCGTTACCGATGGTTGTGCTCCATCCGGTACGGATGGTTGTCCTCCATTCTTGACATTTGAATAGAATTCTTTCTTGACGGACGTAAGGGCCTCGATACATTGTATTGTACTTGTTTACTTACCTTGTTTAACTTTTTGAACATGAGGATAATGAGATTTATCTTGGTCTTAACGGCCTATGTATTAAGAACTGGCCTATAGAAAATGAGACTCCTTCTTCGTACATTTCACATTCAATGTTTGGTCCAGAATATGTACCTTTTGAAGCAATTCATAGTCCATCTACATTACTTAGTAGGAGTGCATTTCCACGTGTACGGGTACAATTTATGCCGGTGCAGTTTGGATTTCCACCGTTGCATACACAGTCGCACTTTAATGTATCAGTTTTGAAGGATTATGTGTCAGATGATTATTCTGAGTTGTTTATCATGGATATTGTGTTTTGCACCAGGAAAGAAGCAATTAAGTGGGTGGAAGACACTACGTTCCAAAATAACATGTGCATCAAGATTAACCGAGATAGAAAATCAGATGATCATCGTCTTATGAAGACTATGTTGCTTTGTGAAAGAGAAGGAGTGTACACCCCATCAAAAGGCAGAGAAAACAAAGTCCGAAAAAGCACAAAAAACAAAGAAATGTGGGTGTCCCTTCAAATTGATGTGTCGTGAATGCCCTACAGGATCATGGAAGATCAATGTAGAACATGGACCCACAACCATGAAATTGGGTCCAATTTATATGGGCATGCATTTGCTGGAAGGCTCACAATTGATCAAAAGAGATTGGTGGAGTCGATGACCAAGACATATTGTACGCCTATCCAGATTGCAACTACACTGAACCAGTTCCCAAGGAACTGCACTAGCAAGAAGCAAGTGTACAATGAGATGTATGATGTACGAAGGGTTGGGATGGAAGGAAGAACAGTTGTTCAACAATTTTTCATGAAATCTAAAGAATACAACTATTATATGGAGCATAGGTCGGACCCTAAAACCAATAAGGTCATCGGAGTATTCTTTGCCAGCCCGGACTCTATATCACTCCTCAAGGCATTTCCATATGTATTATTGTTGGACTCCACCTACAGTACAAACAGGTAACATTCACACATCTCTATTTTATATAGTTATTGATATGTTATTTTATTATGCTATAACATGTTAATTTGCATGTAGGTATGAGATGCCTTTCCTGGAAATTATAGGGTTCACTTCTACATGGAAGAATTACAACGTAACGGGAGCATTTCTTTCCCATGAGAAGGAAGACAACTACTTGTGGGCTATAAAGCAGCTTGTCAAACTTTGTAGGCTTGTGCAGAAAACACCTACATACATAGTGACGTATTGAGAGCTTGCCTTGATGAATGCGATGGATGAAATGTTCCCAAAGGTGAAGTACATTTTACGTAGGCGTTATGTATACAAGAACATCGAAGCCAAAGCTAAGAAAATCATCAAGCATGTTGACACTGCAACAAGGTTTGCAAATGCTTACATGGAGTTGTTTAAGGAAACAACTGTAGAGGCGTACGAGCGAAGGTTCCACAAGATTGAGGTTGAATGGAGCACCAGGAAAAGCCTACTTCTGTATGTCAGAAACCAGTGACTTGAACCGTATAGGGAAAGAATTGTGTCGGCTTGGACGAACACGATTTTGACATTTGCAACTTGCACGACAAACAGGTTTGTACAATATAATATTTCCAATGCAATACTTCCATACCTATACATGGATATAATGTGATTGTATCTCATTTCTGTTATTTCAACTATAGGGTTGAATGAGAACACTCGTCATTGAAAAACTTCTTGACTACTCCACATGGTAGGTTAGACACTGTGTTAGCTCAATATGATTCATTGATGAGCATCCAAGTAAATGAGATCAAGGCAACCTTCAACATGAGTCGCCAGAAGATGATGTGTATTGTGACAATAACAGATGTAGGGAAGATCCATTTTTGGACCCCACTTGCAGATATCAAATGTTTGTGAGAGATGGATTGCCTTGTGTTCATAAAATTGAACGATATGCGGTGTCAAGTACATATCCCACCTAAGTTGTGCATAGGTTTGGAGATAATTGGACATGGAATATGTGCAAAATGAAAAAGTTGAAGGGTGGAAGGGCAAAGTCGCCAAATCACTAATGGATGATTTCATTCCTATGTCTCAGACGGGCCGTATGTCCTAGATGGCTTGTATGTCCCAAACGGTCCATATGTCCCAGATGACTCGTATGTCCCATATGGGCCGCATGTCCCGGATGAGTCATATGTCACCGCCCCCCTCCACCTAAATTTGACGGTGCTGCATTCTCGGGATTTGTTTGCTTGGCTTTTGACTTACTCTTACGCCGTGTGTAAGTGATATCGCGCACACCTTCGCGCGCAACATCTCTCCTACGTACACGCCTGGACCTAGTGTTATCATCCATCCGCAACATGAATAACAAAATACATAAGTTCGTTTCGTACGTCGATTGACCACGGATAGAAAAGGGAAAGAAATAAAAAAAACCACTGTCGTCCGTGACAGACGAATACGTTCCATCCATCACGGACGAACGTGGTCCGTCCGTGACGGACCACTTCGTCTTCTTCCCCGAACAGCCCATTTCGTCTTCTTCAATTCGTTCGTTCACAATAACAAAAAATGAATATAAATCTATCTAAATGTATCAATTACACATTTTATTGATCTATAAACCTTAGAATTCGGATCTGTAACTCAAATTTGAACTATAACACCCAAAATTAAAATTTCCAAATTCCTCCAAACCCTAGGTTCGAAATTAGTGATTTTACATATGAAATTTGCAAAAATAAACAACAAAACCTACATTTTTAGGGAGATGGTTGATTGATTCTTCAAATGTTCCCCTTCTAGATCCGAATTGATGTGTTTAATTGGTTGATTTGTAATGAAAATGAGAGTGTTCTTGGCTAGGAAGAGATGAAAGAAACAAAGGGTGAGAAAGTGAGGAAGATAATGAGAGTGATATGTGTGTACTTTTGGGAAAAAATCTTATACAGGTTCAAAGTGGGCTCTAAATAGCAATTTATGGGGTGCTCTATATATGCCACATGACACCCCATATTTAATTTGACACATGTCATTTTCTTCTTTTTTCATTTTTGTTCAAATAAGTCTAATTATATATTAAACATTTCTATCATAATCATATTAATAATTGTTGGGCCTCGGTTTTTATTGTCTTATTGGACCGGCCCAATAACTAGAAGAAGGCTGCCATCTAAAAGACTTGGATGGAATCCACGAGAAAGACGTTGACGCAAAGAGATGTTGGAGGAGATCTCGGAACGACCAACGAGCAGCTCGTCGACTCCCGTGAATCTCAAGCGACTCTAACTAGATCGATTGTAAACGTAGTATATATATGGAAGGATTTCTCATGTAATAGACACACATTATCAGAGTTAATCAATACAAGCATTATTTCTACCTTGCTCAATGAAAGGAATTATTCTTTGATTCTACTTCTTGTTCGAATATTTAAGCGACCAATGACTAAGTTCTTTGACTCGTTAAGCTTCTCACTCGAAGGAGATAAGCCTGCTTTTATATTCGTTTGATTTCATTCTTCTTGTTATTAGTTGATTTGGATTGTCTATATACTTTAATCTTATCGTTGTCTAGTTACCCCGTTTAAAGCCAAAGGACGATGAGTCACTACCATTATACCTAGCGGTGTCGGAGTCGGCAATAAGTGTAGTCCTAACAAGAGAAGAAGACGGAAAACAATCTCTGGTCTACTATGTAAGTCACTCTCTACTCCCTGCTGAAACAAGATACACATCGCTCGAAAAACTAGTCATAGCTCTAGTGATGGCGTCAAACAAGCTAAAGGCCCTATTTCGAATCACACGTTATTATTGTGCGGACTAACCATCCCATGAAAGCCATCATGAGGAAACCAGAATTCACAGGACGAATGACAAAATGGGCAATACACTGGAGTGGTTTCGACATCGAATATGAGCCAAGGATAACAATTAAGTCCCAAGCTTTGGCAAACTTTGTGGCCAATTTCAGTCCAACATTAGACCAAGAAGCCACGAAAGAGGCCCCACAGCTGACGATCGTAGAAGACAGAGGCACATGGTAACTCCATACAGATGGAGCATCAAACGTAAGAGGGGTCGGATTAAGAGTTGTACTAAAATTGCCATAAGGGGAAAATATAGCCCAAGTTGTGAGGTGCGAATGGGACGCGACAAACAACGAAGCGGAGTACCAGGCACTCATATTCAGACCGACGCTTGCACAAGACCTCGCAATCCAAAGCATCAAGGTGATATGCGACTACCTCCTAATTGTCAATCAGGTACAAGGGTCGCATGCCGCTAAGGACGACAGAATGATGGCCTACCTGGACGTCGTCAAAAAATTAGCAGATTTTTTTTTGAATTTCACCATCACACAAGTCCCACGCGACCTCAACACTCAAGCCGACACCCTGGCAAATCTCGGGTTTGCCTTATACCCAAACGACTTCCGCAACATGCCCCTAGCACACGTCACGACTCCAGGAGTCCCCAAGATCCACAAAGCGACCAACAACGACGACACTCGAACAGTGGACGAACTGCCCTTAGAAGAAGTAGTCACAACAGAAGTAGGCGACAACATCGAAGAGGATATCATAAACACCGAGATGACTGGACTACACCGTACATCAAATGGCTAAAAGACGACACACTCCCAACAGACAAAGGAGAAGCCAAGAAACTAAAGGTACGAGCAACAACCTTTGATCTAAAAGATGATATCTTGTTCAAACAATCTGTCACAAGATTATATTTGCGATGCCTATAAATAACTAAAGTCCAACGCATCCTACAATCCCTACACGACAGAGAATGCGGAAACCATACCAAACCTTGAAAGATGAGAACTTTTTGCAGAGAAAAGAGATGTTGAAAGAGGGAGATAGTGACAGCCTATTTAAGAAGGTAAAATCGCCAAACCTTCGGTCAATATGCTGGTCCAATTAAAGAGTGCCACGTCGCCTGAACGTCTGTGAGAAAATCGGAAAAGAAGATCACGCAAGGAGAGAGAAGATAGAAAATCAAATCGTCCCATCAATTGATGTTTTGGCCCAGTTTGCTTCTGGGGCAATTGTTGGGCCTCAGTTTTTATTGTCTTACTGGACCAGCCCAGTAACCTGAAGAAGGCTGCCATCTAGAAGACTTGGACGAAAGCCACGAGAAAGACGTTGACGCAAAGAGACGTTGGAGGAGATCTCGGAACGACCAGCGAGCAGCTTGACAACTCTCGCGAATCTCGGGCGACTCTAACTAGATCGATTGTAAATGTAGTATATATGTGGAAGGATTTATCATGTAACGGACACACATTATCAGAGTTAATCAATACAAGCATTATTTCTACCTTGCTCAGTGAAATGAATTATTCTTTGATTCTACTTCTTGTTCGAATATTTAAGCGATCGACGACTAACTTCTTTGACTCGTTAAGCTTCTCACTCGAAGGAGATAAGCCTGCTTTTATATTCGTTCGATTTCATTCGTCTTGTTATTAGTTGATTTGGATTGTCTAGATACTTTAATCTTATCGTTGTCTAGTTACCCCGTTTAAAGCGATTTAGGCCGTTTGATCTTTTTGCCCCAAAACAATTTGGCGCCCACCTTGGGGCATCTAGCCAACTAACGATCCGATCAACATTCAATCAGGCCGATTTCGGGAATCACATGACCGTCGTCGACGACCAAATTCAAATGGACGCCCTGGTCGGGAATCAAGCCGAGGCACACACCGCCGCTCAAGCCGAGGATGACGTCAATCCCCCTATCTTGGTCAACCAAATCCAAGATTTGACAAAGAATATGAGTGTCCTTCAAGAAGAATTGACCCAACAACGCTTCAGGACCGAAACCCTAAGCACCCAATCTGAAGCTGAAATCGCACGACTAACTCATGAAAATGAACTTTTGAAATCGCATGTGAACTCGGCCGCGTCGGCCCCAGGAGGATCAAGGCGCATAGTCAATACCGAAGGCCTCTAGACATGTCTCAACATGGATGGGCAATCACGACGCCCACAACACCAATCACTCAGAGCATTGCTCAACCCGTCGGTATGTTTCAAACTCCCCCGGTCAATACTTTTGCGACCAACATCCCAATTATCGCGACCAACTCTGCGGAAACTCGAGTAGCCCCTCCGCAGGTTGCCACACCGATGTATCTCCATACCCTAATACAACAGGCCATCAACGAGCACATGAAGACTCTGGACGACCGCATCGCTCGGATTCCAAGAGTCCCGCAACCGATCGAAAATGAGGCAATCGATGGATACAAAGACCCACCCTTCGTGGAAGCGATTACACACGTCGAGATTCCAAAGAAATTTCACGTCCCCAACATGCCCAACTATGATGGGATCGGGGACCCCGACGATCATATCTCCATTTACAAACAAAAACTAATGACTATTTCTATTCCAAGGGGGAATCGTGAAGCGGTCATGTGCAAAAGTTTTGGCACGACCCTCGCAGGGCCCGCACTAAATTGGTTCATGCATTTGCCGCAGGGTTTGATCGCATCGTTCGCCGATCTAGTCAATTCATTCAAAATCCAGTTCGCCAGCAGTCGGAGACTGGAAAAACAATCAAGCGACCTATACAATATCGTGCAAAGGTACGGTGAACCCTTAGGGGATTATCTTAACATGTACAACAAAGAGAAGGTCGCGATCCCGCATTGTGACGTTCCAACGTCCATCGAGGCCATTCGTCGGGGATTGGTCAGGGGGTGTCGAAGCTCCAAAGACGTACAAGCCAAAACCATGGCCTAAGCTAGATTAGAGGAAGATGAAGAACCCACAAAAGTGGACAAGAGCCCTAATCGAGTCGACCGAAGATCATCTTCAGACCATCGACGCGACAAGAGACACCAACCGTACCCCAAGGGACGAAGCAACCAAAGCCAGGTAAACAACTCTTATGACAGGAACCAAGACTGTAAGAACAACCCGACTCTACCTCCGAAGGTCCATTCCTACAACTTTAACATTTTTGTGTCGGAACTCGTCAAGAGTTTCGACAGGTATGGGAAAGACGTAAGATGGCCCCGGAAGAGCGACAAACCAGACTCCAAGAAAGACATGAGCCGGTGGTGCGAGTTTCATGGAGATCATGGTCACACAACATACGAGTTTATCGCACTATGCAAGGAAGTCGCAAGGCTTCTCGCGCAAGGACTCTTGTGCGACACCATCTCCGATACGGCAAAAGCGACACTAGATCAAAGAGACCAGGTAACAACCGATCGACCCTCATATTTGGTACATACTAAGATTATTAACACCATCTTAGGAGGGTCAGACGTATGTGGAAACACATATTCGGCCACCAAAAGATATGCTAAAGAAAGCAAAGGTGACAGACCAACCCGATTGGAGATACGACGACCACATGCAGTAGATGCACCTACCATCACTTTTGACGATTTAGAGGCCGAAAAACTAGGCGACCATCATGACGGTCCGGTAATCTCTTTTTCAATCGGTAATTGTCTCATACGCCGAGTATTAATTGATACAGGTAGCTCCACAAATTTGTTGACACTAGACACTCTGAAGGGTATGGGTCTAAGCGAGGATGATTTGACCCGAAAATCGACTCCACTGGTTGAGTTCAGTGGTGAAGTCAAACATACCCTCGACAAAATAGTGTTGACGGCATATGCCGGCGGCATCAACCAACATGCAAAGTTCCCAGTAATCGACTGCCCATCTGCTTATAACGCAATCCTTGTCAGACCTTGGATACATGCAATGAAAGTCGTACCCTCCACGTATCACCAAACTATCAAGTTTCCGAGCAAGTGGGGGTATAAGACATAAAAGGCGACCAGCGAGCTGCCAAGGAATGCTACGTTACATCAATGAAAGGGGCAGTCGAGCGACAATCGACATAGCAATTACATGTCGGCGAGGGGACCAAACGATACGTCGAACCAGATATGGAGCTATTAGACGAGATCGTATTGGACCCCTTGTTGGGCCCAACATGCTCCAAAGGAATCGGTGCAAGCAGATTGGGCCAAGATCCAAGCGAAGAAGAAGGCCGGAAGAGACTAGAGGGAAGCGTCGGACACTCCTCAAACGCATGGGATTCGACCAGCTCCGAAGATTTTGCCTAGAGCATTAATTACTCGATCAGAGGCAAACGATAACCAAATCAAGCCCAGAATTATTATGCTATTAAGGAAGGATCCCAGAGATTACGCATAGGAATAAATAGGAGAATATCACGAAGATAGTAACGGGCGAAAGGAGAAGATACCATAAATAGATCACGAGAGAACGATCGGCACACGACACGTCTACGAGCAACACTCACCTATTCAGCTCTCGAAAAATCTTGTTAGCATATTGATCTCCGTTCAATTCCACTAGAGCATTGTCTGATCACACCCGGTCGAGCCATCAGAACAATCGGTCGGACAAGAGCTGATCTCTTATTCCTCAAGGATAAGTTGTGTATCGATTCGATTCTGTCATCATTTGATCAATATATCACACTCTAATTTTTCATCTATTCTGTACGTGGTTGATTGTTTATTTGGTTTGGATTTATTTTATATTATCCGATCGACTCGTTACCCCGTTTAAGGCGATTTAGGTCGATTGATCTTTTGCCCCAAAACAATTTGGCGCCCACCGTGGGGCAACTTGTCGATCACCATCTCAGAAATCCTCCAACCATGACTGTTCACCCGCCTATCAGTATCGAGGAACCACGTCTCGAGGATGACTCACAAACTCAAGGAAACACAACCGAAAACCCTACTCTGAACCAACTCCAAGAGCTTGCCCAAAAAATGACTACCCTTCAAGATGACCTCGTCCAGCAATGCCAAAAGACCGAAGCCTTAGCTACCTTATCCACCCAATCCGAAGCCGAGATCACACAACTAACCCGTGAAAATGAGTCTCTTAGATCGCAGGTACAATCAATGGCTTCTGGATCCAGGCATATGCTCATCCATAGCAACATCCAGACACGTCTTAACATGGATAGCGTTGAGCTGACTCCTCCGAGCGTCCGACGCCCCGGATATACTGAGGGTACATCTCGAACTCCTTTAGCCAATCCATTTTCGACTAACAATGTTACTTTCTCCACACCGATCGGGTCAGCATGAATCTGAATCGACGAACCACAGGCTACCAATCCCCTCGATATCCTGGCTCTCGTCCAACAGACGCTCAGTCAGCACATGAAGGCGCTCGACGATCGCATCGCCAGAATTCCCGGAGTTCCGCAGCCAATCGAGAAAGAAGCATCAGACGGATACGAGGAATCTCCGTTCGTCAGAGAAATCGCCAGAGTCGAAATCCCTAAGAAGTTCAATCTTCCTAGCATGACGACTTTCGACGGCACCAACGATCCAGACGATCATATTTCTCTCTATAAACAAAAATTAATGACTGCATCTGTTCCGAGGGAGAGTCGCAAGGCTGTCATGTCCAAAAGCTTTGGCATGACCCTCGCAGGCCCCGCGCTAACCTGGTTCATGCGTTTGCCTCAGGGTACGATCGCCTCGTTCGCAGATCTGGTCAAATCCTTTAAGATCTGATTCGCCAACAGTCGGAGGCTCGAGAGACAGTCGAGTGATCTCTATCGAATCACCAAAAGGTATAACGAACCCCTCCGGAGCTATCTTAACAAGTACAATAAGGAAAAAGTCACGATCCCCCATTGCGACATCACCACCTCCATCGAAGCCTTCAGACAAGGTCTGATCAAGGACAACAACCTCTACAACGAGATCACCAAGTACCCGTGCAGAAGCTTCAAAGAAGTCCAAGCCAAAACCATGGCCGAGGTACGTTTGGAAGAAGATCGCGAATCACGAAAGGCGTCCCACGGACCCGATCAATCCGCTCGCAAGTCCTCTTCCGACAGCCGCCGAGACAGACGCCATCACCCCTACCCTCATAATCGAAAGGAGCAAAGTCAAGTAAACTCCTTCCAAGACAGGTCTCAAGACTGGAGAGACGGTCCGACGTTGCCTCCCAGGGTTCAATCCTACAACTTCAGTGTTTCCGTGTCGGAGCTCGTCAAGAGTTTTGACAAATATGGAAAAGAAGTAAGATGGCCCCGAAAGAGCGACCGACCGGACGTCAAAAAGGACATGAGCAGGTGGTGCGAATTCCACGGTGACCATGGTCACTCAACGGACGAATGCATCGCCTTATGCAAAGAGGTCGCCAGGTTACTTGCGTAAGGTCTCTTGCGCGACGTGATCTCGGAACGAGCCAAAGCCACCATGGAGCGACGAGATCAGGTAAAGCAGGATAAACCTCCATCTCCTATCCATACAAAAATTATCAATACTATTTCAGGGGGCTCGGACGTATGTGGGAACACGTACTCCGCAGCCAAAAGACATGCGAGAGAAAGCAAAGGCAGTAAACCCGAAGCGCCGGAGTTCAGACAAACCAAGGTCTCCGACCTCCCAACGGTCACATTCGACGAGTTTGACGCCGACGGGTCGGAAAACCATCACGATGGTCTGGTAATCTCTCTATCTATTGAGAATTGTTTGATACATAGAGTACTAATTGATACAGGAAGTTTGACCAATCTCTTGACCTTCGACGCCCTCAAAGGGATGGGTCTGGGTGAAGATGATCTTATCAAGAAATCAACTCCACTAGTCGGATTCAGCGGCGAAGTCAAACACACTATTGACGAAATCATTCTTATGACATACGCGGGAGGAGTAAACCAACAGGTGAAATTCTTAGTCCTAGACTGTCCATCTCCCTATAACTGCATTCTTGGCAGGCCATGGATACACGCAATGAAGGCAGTACCCTCAACGTACCATCAAATCATTAAGTTCCCTACCAAGTGGGGCGTTCAAGAGATCAAGGGCGACCAAAGGATGGCCAAGGAATGCTACGTCGCCTCCATGAAGAGTGCGGTTGAACCCAAGATCGCATAGCAATCACAGCTCGACGAAGGATCTAGTCGCTACGTCGAACCAGAGATGGAAAAACTCGACGAGATTACGCTAGATCCTTCAAAGCCAAACCAAACGGTAAGGGTCGGACCTGGACGACTCGACCAGACAACAAATATTGGACTTCCTCCGATCTAATGCTGATTGATTCGTGTGGTCACACGAAGACATGGTCGGAATATCTCCGAACATCATTACTCATAAATTGAATGTAGATCCATCTCACCCCCTTGTAAAGCAGAAGAGCAGGAAATTTGCCCTAGAGCGGAATAAAATCGTCGACGACAAAGTCAGAAGCCTGCTGGAAACGGGAAAAATAAGAGAAGTTAACTACCCAGAGTGGATAGCCAATGTGGTTGTGGTCCAAAAGAAAAATAGCAAATGGAGAGTCTGCATCGACTTCACCGACCTTAACAAAGCTTGTCCCAAGGACTCCTTCCCACTTCCTCATATCGATGCCATGGTCGACGCGGCAGTAGGTCACGAAATGCTATCCTTCATGGACGCGTTCAGTGGCTACAATCAGATCCTCATGGAACCAAAAGACCAAGAAAAAATGGCATTCGTCACAAGCCAAGGTATTTATTGTTACAAAGTAATGCCCTTCGGACTAAAAAATGCAGGGGCTACTTATCAACGACTAGTCAACAAGATGTTCAAAGATCAGATTGGGGACACAATGGAAGTCTACATAGATGACATGCTGGTCAAATAAAAAAAGAAGAAGGACCACATCGATCACCTCCGCGACAGCTTCGAGGTACTAAAAAGATATAACATGAAATTAAATCCTATGAAATGCTCTTTCGGAGTGTCGTTAGGAAAATTCTTGGGGTACATGGTGACACAAAGAGGAATAGAAGCCAGCCCAGAACAGGTCAAAGCCCTCATCAACCTCCGATCCCCTCGATGCGTCAAGGACGTACAAAAGCTGACAAGTCGGATAGCAGCTCTAAATAAGTTCATCTCGAAGTCATCCGACAAGTGCAAACTCTTCCACGACGCTCTCAAAAAGAACAAGTCCTTTCAATGGACAGAAGAGCATGAAGTCGCGTTCCGGGATTTGAAGAAATACATGGCCAGTCCCTTGTTGTTGGCAAAACCCAAAGACGATGAGCCATTGTTGTTGTACCTAGCAGTGTCGGAGTCCGCCGTAAGTGCAGTACTGGTCAGAGAAGAAGATGGTAAGAAATCGCCAATCTACTACGTCAGTCGAACGCTACTTCCGGCAGAGACAAGGTATTCGTCGTTAGAAAAACTCGTCCTATCATTGGTAATGGCGTCAAATAAACTCAAACCCTATTTCGAGTCTCATACAATAATTGTCCGTACTAACCATCCCATGAGAGCAATCATGAGGAAACCTAAGTTCACAGGACGGATGGTCAAATGGTCCATACACCTCAGCGGATACGACATCGAATACGAGCCTAGGACGGTGATTAAGTCCCAGACATTGGATGATTTTGTGGCAGATTTCAGCCCGACTGATACACACGATTATGTTGTGTGTATTGACGGAGTTTTGGCATGATTTTAGTGGTGTTTTAGGATGCTTTGGAGGTGATTTGGAGACTTGGCGAGGAGGTGCGGAAGTTGCGTTTTTGGAGCCTTAGGAGCTGAGGAGCGAAGGATGAAGAAGCAGAATTGCGGCGACCGCCGCGGAAGGAACAACGACCGCCGTTAATTGCCCTAGAGAGACCTTAGCTACGACCTGGAAACGGCGACCGCCGTTTAATTGCGGCGCCCGCCGCATTTACGGCGATCGCCGTGGGAGAAGCAGCGGCCGCCGCCGCTGACGGAAGCATCGCCGAGCCGATTTCCTTTTCAGATCTATTTTATATTACTTTATTACGTTTTTATTATTTCTTTTTAGGATAATTTCAGATTATTTTCCTTTGGTATTTAAGGGTTGAGAAAACTTGTTTCTTCTATCTCGGAACCCTAATTTCTTATTCTACGTATTCTCTTGCTATGAAGAATTAAGCCTCTCTTGCTTAGTCAGACATTGAAGCTTTTCGTGTGATTCAGTTGTGAGATTCTTATTCCTAATCTATTGCATGGTTTTTATCTCTTCTCTTGTTTGATTTCTTAAGATTGATATTGATAATTTCTAGTCTGATCAACTAGGGTTTGTCGTTATTTATCTATTGCTAGGTTTAGATTGTTACTGGTTGAGCATATCTATTCCATAGTAGCAACTGCATCGTGTTAGTAACTGGTTGTGCTAATCTTATGCAGAAGAGAATTGATTTACATTCTAGGGTAAAAACTGGTTGTTTTATTCTAGGGTTGTATCCAACTATATTCCTATCCGTAAGGCTGCTGTTAAACTGAATCTTGATAGTTTCAGGGTTGTTTAATTAGTTAGTTCTAATAGTATCTGGTTGTGCTATTAGTTACATCTGAAAAGGAATTGGAATTACCATTGCATGCGATTTTGAGTAGTATCTATGATCAACTTGTCATTCGAATAGTGGATATTGTTTGACTGAGTGTTTTCCCAATAACTGATTTCATCACCTTTAATTGCTTATTTACCATTTGCATGCTTGGCTACTAAAACAAACCAACAAAACCCCCCTTTGGTTGCTTTAAATTGACATACATATTGCATACTGCGATAGACTTTGTTTCCCTGCGGATTCGACCCTTACTTACCTAGGACTACGTTTTTGGGTTTGTTTGGATACTTTGCATAGTAGGAATTAGAACGGCAAATTCCTGTTATCACCGACCCTAGAACAAGAAGCCGTCGAAGAAGCAACGCAATTACTCGCAACAGAGGAAACAGGTAAATGGGAGCTCCACACAGAGGGCGCGTCAAATGCTAGAGGATCGGAGCTGGGAGTCGTGCTGAAATCGCCACAAGGGGACAAGATAGCCCAGGCCATAAGATGCGAATGGGACGCGACCAACAACGAAGCCGAATATGAAGCACTCATATTTGGGCTCATTCTGGCGCGCGATCTAGGAGTCTGAGAAATCGAAGTCATCTGCAACTCCCTCTTAGTCGTGAACCGAATACAAGGGTCGTACAACGCCAAGGACGGCAGAATGATAGCTTATCTGGACATGGCCAATAGACTAATCGACCAATTCCAAAAGTTCGACATCAGACAAGTTCCCAGAGATCTCAATGCTCAGGCTGACGCACGAGCCAACCTGGGGTCCATCTTGGACCCAAAGGAATTCCCAAACATCCCACTGGCACACATCACAACAACAACTGTTCCAAAAACACCCAAGGATTTGAGTACACCACTGGAAGAACTCGTCACGTTGGAGATAGGCGATCGACCAGAAGAAGACATTGTCAACAGTCATGACGACTAGATGTTACCTTACGTCAGATGGCTAAAAACGGTATCCTACCCAACGACAAAACGGAAGCAAAAAGGCTAAAGGTAAGAGCTCTATCCTTCGACATTATAAGTGATGTGTTGTTCAAAAGATCTGTCACAGGGATACTCCTACGATGCCTCAAGACTCCAGAAGTCAGACGCATCTTACAATCGTTACACGAAGGAGAATGTGGCAATCACACTGGAGGACGAAGCTTCTCGGGGAAAGCTTTGCGAACAGGATACTACTGGCCCACAATGAATAGAGACACGATGAAGTATACCAGGAAGTGCAACGCCTGCCAACGACACGCACCCGTTCCACATCAACCCTCGGAACTCCTCCATCCGACTTTGGCACCATGGCCCTTCATGAGATGGGGGATGGATATCGTCGGAAAAATCCCACCTGTGTCGGGTCAACGAGTCTTCTTCCTTGCCATGACAGACTATTTTTCTAAATGGGTCGAAGCTGAATCCTGCCGAGAGGTAAAAGATCAACACGTCATTTCGTTTATAAAACGCAATATCTTGTGCAGATTTGGCGTCCCATCAGAAATCGTGTGCGACAATGGCTCCTAATTCATTAGTCATAAGACTCGAGCCTTTTAAGACCAGTGAAACATCAAACTAATCACGTCCACTCCTCGGTATCCACAATCCAACAGACAAGCCGAGTCTAGCAACAAGATCATCATCAACAACCTAAAGAAACGCCTCACACGGGCTAAAGGGAAATGGGCAGACGAACTTCCTCTCATCCTCTGGTCCGACAGGACCACCCCAAAGAACGCGACCGGGCAATCGCCATTCTCGCTCGTCTATGGAAGTGAAGCGGTCATTCCCGCCGAACTATTAGTTCCGACAGCCCGTTACAACCTCCAGACAAATGAGCAGAATGACATCGAGCTAGCACACAACTTGGATACGGTGGATAAGACTAGGGAGAAAGCCAAAATTAGAATGGTCAGGTTCCAGCAACAGGTCGCAAGAAGTTATAACAAAAACGTTCGAGCCAAAGTCTTCAAAGTTGGCGATTGGGTCCTTAGAAAGATATTCCAAAACACCAAGAATCCGACCGACGGCAAGCTCGTGCCTCAGTGGGAAGGTCCTTATCTCGTCAAGGAAGTAGTCGGACAGGGAGCATACCAGCTGGAGGATAAAGACGAACGGCCGATCCCAAGAAGTTGGAACGCGACACATCTGAAGCTATATCACTTCTAGACCCGCAAAGTAAGGCGCTAATATTATTTCACTTTTCATGTGCTATTCGTTGTTACAAACTCAATTCTATTTCATAAACCTGAGTACTCACATCTAGCAAGGACATTTTTCTTGCGATCCTAAGTACAGGACGACATCGACATACAAGCTGGATCCAGTCATACAAAAGCGCTTACATTACATTTACACGATTGATCGGAACACGAGGAGATGAATACCAGAGGCACGCCGGTACACCGCCTGCCTTATACAATACATAAGGTCTAAACACCTTATTACATCTACGCAATAAAGACATATTGCTTTCCTCCTCGGCATAACACTAAGTCATGACTAAATAAAAACGTATACATTTGCAGGCCTCCTTTTTTACACGACGCGGAAAAGCCCTACTCGACGGAGCACACGGGCAAATGCGACACAGAACAAAGGCGTCACAATTATCTTCTCTAGAAGAATCCGACAAAACACACGGACACGAAACAAGATCGACCCTTTGTAAAACAGATTACGTCAATAACAGTCTAACTTTTTATTACATCCACGCGACCCGCGATGGTGGACGGGTCACCAAAACATATTGTCTGCCTACACACATGTAGGACTTCAAGCATTCTTAAAAAACATATTCTACCCACACGCAGGTGGGACCATAAGCCATTTACGAAAAAATCAAGAGTTAGGGGTCGCAGCGTTACCTTCAGTAGGAGTCGGGTCGGAAGAAGGCTGGGGCTCGATCGGCACAGTGTCGCTAGAATGGACCTCATCCTCACCAGCGCTTTCCTCCGGAGCCACTTATTCGATGCCGGCCAACTAGAACAACTCCGAACCAGGATTCCCCTTCGGAAACAGGGTATCCATGGCCTCATTCTCCGCCTTCAAGTCCCAGGTCTCCTGTTTGCCCTCTTCAAACTCTTCAATCATCTCGACACGCGACTTCAACGCGTAAAAAGTGACTACGTCGCCTGCGATCCGACCGGACTCGATCTTAGCCTGCTTAACCCTCTCTTCAACACTTGTCTGACTCTCGCTGAGCTCCCTCCGACAAACGTCCAACTCGTCTTGGCAACTCTTCATCTCCCTAGCGAAGCGGCGCTCATCGTCCCTGAAACGGTCCTTGACTCCAGAATACGCACCCAAGAGAAACTGAAACTTGAGACTCGACAAGACGACTTACCTTCCACGCAGATGATAGGTGCCATTTCATGCACCTTTACTAGCAACTATTAGCAATATTTGGAGGAGTTTATGATAAGATTTGAGGCTAAGTCTGTAATCCAGAAGATGTGGGGAGAATTGAAGATATCCAGGGATTTACAGCTTAGATGGAGATGATGAAGATGGATGAGGATCTGCTGGAGATTAATTGGAGAAGACTACCAACACTTGGTAGTAATGAAGAGCAGAAGAGCTGAAGAGAGGACTGGGCGAGTGTCACCGCCCCGCGCCAGTGCCACCGCGACCCGGCAGTGGATCTCAGAGAAGGAACTGACGCCCCGCGGTGGATCTCACCGCCCCGCGGTAGGCACGTCACGCCTCGCGGCCAGCAGAAGACATTATTTTCTTTTATGCATTTTCGGACTTTCTTATTTCTAGTATTTTATTTCCCTTGCTATTTTAATTAGGTTAAACTTATTTCCTAAGCCTATTTAAGACCTCTTTCTAGGTTAAGAGGCGAAGAAATTTTTGACATTTTTACTTTCATCATTATCGTTGTTTTTCTCATTAGGGTTTCATTTACATCTGAATGGAGCACTAATTTCCCTTTGTTCTACTAGACGTTTGAAGCAATACATTTGATGTGTTTGTGAGATTTCTATTCCTTGTTCCTATTCTTATATGTGTTGGTTTGATTCTCTTGGTTATATTGAATATTGATTCATTGTTATTCTTCATATCATGATCAACTAGGTTGAGTAATATTTATCAATTGCTAGGGTTTGCATATAGTGGAATACGAGTGCATATCTAGTAGCAAACATAATTGTTGCATATAGTGGAATACGAGTGCGCAATTGTGAGTGAGAATCATTTGCATGTTAAGTAGTAAGGTTTTCTTCTATTTGCATGTATCCTATATCCTTGTGTGCATTGCTATTGCTTTATTAGTGGTAGGGTTTTCTTCCATTGATATTGTAGTAAGTACTATCAACAACTGTCTAAATTGGTAGTTAATCAAGATCAGGGTGGGAACAACTATAAGAATAGATAAAGAACTTGGATTTAATAGATTTCGGTGATCAAATTATATCTCTGTATTGTGGATCTCGTTCTAGTGGAACTTCTTCCCCAATCATATTCTCAAGTCAACTAAACCTGTTCACTTTGCTCTGTTTGATAACCAAACCCCCCCTTCCTTGTTACTTGTTAATCATAATTGCATACTTCATCAGATCTTTCCTGTGGGTTCGACCCTTACTTGCTTACTATACATCTGTTTAGTAGGTTGTTAGGACTTTTACTTTGACTAGGCCATTCAACGATATTTGCATTGCATATTTCGGCCACGTCAAATTTGGCGTCGTTGCCGGGGAAATTTTCTGTTTTGTTGTGTGTTTTTGTGATTGATTTTGGTGGAGACATATCTTATGGTCGACACCCGTAGTACTGACTCTCCTCTAGCTGCTTTTGATCCAGAAATCGATAGATCATTCCGTGCGAACCTACGCTATCAAGGAGAAGAAGAAGAAGAGGTTGAAACAGTTGAGCCAGTTGACATCCCTCCTGCTGCAATGGCCGAAACTCTGAGAGAGCTTACTGATCCGAATATTGGGGCACAACCCCCCTTGACTGTCGTCATCCCTGCACTTGACGAAGGGGTGAAATTTGAGCTGAAATCTGGAGTTGTTGCTTATCTTCCGAAATTCCATGGTTTGAGTGGAGATGACCCAATATCTCATCTGGGTAAATTCCACAATGTCTGCATGACTATGAAGCCAAGGAATGTGACGGAGGATCAAATCAAGATGAGAGCCTTTGGTTTTTCTTTGCTAGACTCTGCTAGCGACTGGTATTATCACTTGCCGCCAAGGACCATAGATTCCTGGACTAAACTGCACAAGGCGTTTCTTGACAAGTACTTCCCAACAAAGAAGATGAATGCTTTGAAAAAGGCAATTTGCCAACATTGAGCAGGGTGCTGATGAGACGCTATATGACTATCTTGAGCGGTACAAGAGGCTTTGCTCTAGCTGTCCGTTCCACGAATACGCCAAATAGGATCTTGTTCTCTACTTACATAATGGTCTGCTAGATCAAGAGAGAAAGATGGTTGACGCTGCATGCGGTGGGAGCATTCTTAATCTGACACCGGACGCAGCCATGGCAAGATTTCAGGAGATGAGTGAGAGTACCAGGAGCTTTGGTAGGACGTACCAGAGAAAAGTAGTCAATGCTGTGACTCCTGCAGGATCTAGCCCTGTGCTGAATGAGTTAGCTGAGTTGAAGGAGATGGTGAAGAATGGCGAACCAAAACACTCCTCAATAAGTCAAAGCATGTGGGATTTGCTATGATCAATTCCACCCTTCTGATGCTTGTCCTCAGCTACAGGAAGAAGGTACTGCTGAAGTGAATGCTGTAGGAGGTTACGGACCCCCTAGACCGCGTTTTGATGGACAACCCAACTATAATCCGAGAGGGCGAGACCACCCAGGTTTCAGATGGAGCAACCCACAAGGTGGTCAATAACCCGTACAATAGCAATGCCAGCAGAGAGTCCCATACCAACAGAGGCCCCAAGGCCAAAACTCTAGTGCTACTATTGAAGAGATGCTCAAAACCTTGACTCAGCACTTCGCCACTCATGTGTAGACTACTGAATCAAGCATAAAGAATATGGAGAGGCAGATTGGCCAATTGGCTGATGTTGTGACAAAGATTGACCAGAGAACATCAAATTCCTTACCGTCTCAGACTACGGTGAATCCGAGGGAAAATGTGAGTGCCATCACCCTTAGAAGTGGTAAGCAACTGGTCGTCCCTCCTATTGATGAAGAGGAGTGCGAAATTGAGACGGAGAATATCGGTGACCGCCCCGCGGTGGACCCCACTACGACCCGGAGGCGAATTGGGTCTGAGACCAGTAAAGAAGAGTGCCAGTCACCGCCCTGCGGCGACACTCACCGCGACCCAACGGTGAGTCCCAGTAGTCCCTCCTCACATCTAACGCCCCGCGGCGATGACCACCGCCCCGCGGTGAGACCACCGCGACCCGGCGTCCAACATCCCAACTCCGCTGAAGAGGTCTGTGTTGATAATTATGTTCGTTCAGTTTTTCCCCCTCTCGGTTCTGAGAAGCCACCAACACCTTTTTCCGAGGCGCTAAAGGCTAGAAGGGTCGCCGATGACAGTGATCTTTTCGAGACGTTCCGAAACTGTGAGGTCAACATCCCCCTTCCCAAGCTTATTAAGGTTGTTCCTCGATATGCCAAGTTTTTGAAGGAGCTGTGCACCGTTAAAAGGACACAAAAGCTGAAGGTCCAGAAGAAGGTTCCGGTTGGTGAACATGTCTCGACAGTATTTCAAAGGCGTATGCCTGAGAAGTGCAAGGATCCAGGTACGTTCACTATCCCTATTGCTATAGGTGAGCATCGATTTGAGAAAGCCTTGCTAGACTTGGGTGCCTCTATTAATGTTTTGCCTTATTCATTGATTGAGGATTTAGGAGTAGGACCTTTGCATGATACCAATATTTTGATTCAACTTACTGATGGTTCTTGTGTGCCTCCTAAGGGTGTTGTGGAAGATATTCTTGTTAAAATTGGCCCATTAATTTTCCCTGCTGATTTCTTTGTTATGGATATGGACTATGATGAGCAGGTTGCTCATGTTATGTTAGGACGACCTTTTATGAAAACATCCATGACGAAGATTGATGTGGATAGTGGAACTTTGACTATGGAATTCGATGAAATAATTTTTTAGCATAATATTCATAAGGTCAACTCCATCGAATTGTCTTCCCTCTGCTGCATTAGTGATATTGATGATCCTATTCAGGAAAATGTTAAGACTAGTGTAGTGGAGACCATAGTTGTATACTCTGCTGTTGCTGAACCTTTTGATTTGCCTGAGTATGATGTCTTATTTGATGACATAGAAGATCCTATTCCCTTTAATTTGGGCACTTGCCCCCCTGCACTAACCACACAAGGCTGTAAGCCTTCATCTAGTGTCGTGCTGCGTGATCAGGTTGAGCCATATCGGCCCCCACATCGCTCTAAGTATGGGGGAGATGCTCCAAAGGCAGCAATCATGGAGTCATTGGCTAAGAGGGAACATGGTCTAAGGTCCAAGCCTTTCCATGGGAAGTTCCAGCAGGAAGAGTTAAGTAAGAGGATTCCGAAAGGATCCTATTCTAGGTGGTGATTGATTTGAAGTACGTCGAGCCAACGACGTTAACTAAGGCGCTGTCCGGGAGGCAACCCGAGGTAGTTTTCCTTAATTTTTCTTTTCTCTTAGATTAATTTCGTAGTTTCGTTTGCTTTGTTTCGTTCGCTTGTCACTAACATTTCAGGTACGAAAGTAAATGGAGAAGAGACGTGTTTTACCAGCTTGTTCACCGCCCCGCGGCGACTGTCTGGTATACCCTTCTCAACTCTGAAAAAAAAGCCCCGAAAAAACCTTAAACGAGGAGAAGAAAAAAAAATTGTTACAAAAGGATTTGACGGATTGGGCCCCCCTTTTGGGCCAAGTGTCTCTTTGGGCCTTGTACATGACCGGCCTATCAACCCTTCTTCCCTTTCACTTTCCCTAACCTAGGCCTCCACTCTCATAAACCCTCCATTCCCAACACCCATCTCAAGCTCTCCAAGCCAACCCCCCCCCCCATTTTCCCACACTTCTCTCTCGTTCTTGGTCCGATTCTAGCCTCCAATAACTTTAAACCTTTAGTTCCTTTGCCCAATTTGGAGTCTAGCCTCACAACCGAGCAAAACACAACCCCAACGCCTCACGTCGCCCCGCCTCGCATCGCCAGTCACCGCCCCGCGGCGACCCCCACCGCGACCCGGCGAGAAGGCCCAGTTATCTCACCGCGACCCGACAACTCGTTCACCACCCCGCGGCGAGACTACCCGGTTGTGTGTTTTTCGCTCGTTTGTAAGTCCTCTTTGGTCGCCCTTTGTTTTGAGCATCTCAATTCATTACTTATGGCACCTAAAGGTAGGAAGCAAGTCTCTACGAGGGATAAGAATGAGGTGTATAACATTGTGAAGGAGAGGAAGGTGTTGGCTACTAAATTCTTTGACAAGCCGACGTTGATTGAGTTTGGTATGTTGGAGTGTGTATCCCTTTGTTTAGCAGAGTGTGGCCTGGGGACCTTCATGAACAAGTCCGCTAACGCTTACCCCGAGCTATGCTACCAGTTCATTGCCTCTGTTAAGAGGTATTCTGATGGTTCCGCCGACAAGAGGTTGACGAAGATCACGTTCACGTACAATGGTCGTGAGTATGCTTTGTCTGCGGAGGAGATTCGTGGTGCCCTGGGCATTACACAGGAACCATCTAATGGGTGGTCTGATTGAGACAGATATGATGGAGTTTTGGGAGGCTGCTACGCACAGGAAGTTCAAGAAGGGTCAGGAAGTGAATTCGAAGTTGGTGCACCCTTGCTTAAGGTTGATCCATAAGGTGTTGATGAGATATTTCTTTGGCCATGCTGATGATGGTAAGGTCCCTTTGAAGGATTTCCAGTGGTTTTTAAGCATCTTGTCTATTGTCACGTACACCCCGTGTTGGGCTAGTTTGTTTCTGAGCTCCATGAAGAGGATTCGAGATGGTGAGCCACGTGATATCTGTGGGGGTGGTTTGATCACCCTTTTTTGTGCTGAGATTATTGCCACCGATCGTATTCCTCGGCCTGTTGCTCATGCGGTGTATGACATGGTGCACATGAGAGTGTGCTCGATGCTGAAGCCATTGGGCATGGATGGTGATTTAGTTTGGTCTTCATATGATGGTCATATTCTGATTCTTCCTCGGGTTTTTACTTATTCCCCTTCATTTGCGGATTGGTGGATTCCCAGTGATGGCAGAATTATGGCTGATGCTACCCCTGCTGCTGCTCCTTCGGGTCCGTTTGGAGAGGGCCCTAGTGCTGGTGTTGATGCTGCTGCTGTTGATTCTGTGGGTGAGGATGCACCTCTGCCTACTCAGTATGATGCACCTTCGTCTTCTTATGGTCCTGCCACACCTTGGCAGGAGTTGTACGCAAGATTTGATGCATTCTCGGTGCAGCAGACTCACTGGAACACCCGAGTAGAGACCGGTCTGCAGACTTGGCAGACCCAGTTCCGTGCTGATGTAGATGAGCGTCTAGACGCTATGGACGCTCATATGAGGGACTACTTTGGGAGGTTCCCACCACCACCACCATCCGGCCCACAATGAGTTTATTTCTCTTTCCCTATCTCATTTGCTGTTCTCTTTTCTACATTGAGGACAATGTTCGGTTTAAGTATGGGGGAGAGATTTAGACTGTGCTATCTATCTAGCTAGTATACATAGCTTTGTTTTCTATAATTTTCATTCAATTATTCCTTTAAAAAAAAAACGAAAAAGCCAAAAAGATGTGAAAAAGGCAATTAAAATCCTGGGATGAGCTGAAAACCCGAAAGGGCGGTTCAGGTAAGAAGCAAGTAGTCCGACTGGTATAGACCGGTGCAAAATTGGACTGGAGTGATGCGAGTATTTGTGAGACATCTAGCAAAATGAAATGAGTGGCTAGGTGAAAACCCGAGAGGGCGCCTGGGCAAAATGAGCGTAAAGAAAAAAGAGTGATTTTAGGATCATTCTGGAGGCTGGCGTCATAAGAAGAGGAGTCATAAGGAGGACTCGGGTAGGCCACTCTGGAGCGATAAGGAGTTAGATTGGAGTTAGGATTAGAATAATCTTTGCATCACTTGTTTTGGTTGTCTGGAGCTGATTGTTGAGATGTTGTAGTTGCTGGTGTCACATTTTCTTATACTTCCTGAGACCTTGGTGTTTAATTGAGAGAGTAGGTTTATCATTAGCTTACTCGGGACGAGTAAAGGTCTAATTATAGGGGAATTTTATAGGTGCCATTTCATGCACCTTTACTAGCAACTATTAGTAATATTTGGAGGAGTTTATGATAAGATTTGAGGCTAAGTCTGTAATCCAGAAGATGTGGGAAGAATTGAAGATATCCAGGGATTTACAGCTTAGATGGAGATGATGAAGATGGATGAGGATCTGCTGGATATTAATTGGAGAAGACTACCAACACTTGGTAGTAATAAAGAGCAGAAGAGAAGAAGAGCTGAAGAGAGGACTGGGCGAGTGTCACCGCCCCGCGCCAGTGCCACCGCGACGCGCCAGTGCCACCGCGACCCGACGGTGGATCTCAGAGAAGGAACTGACGCCCCGCGGTGGATCTCACCGCCCCGCGGTAGGCACGTCACGCCTCGCGGCCAGCAGAAGACATTATTTCCTTTTATGCATTTTCAGACTTTCTTATTTCTTGTATTTTATTTCCCTTGCTATTTTAATTAGGTTAAACTTATTTCCTAAGCCTATTTAAGACCTCTTTCTAGGTTAAGAGGCGAAGAACTTTTTGACATTTTTACTTTCATCATTATCGTTGTTTTTCTCATTAGGGTTTCATTTACATCTGAATGGAGCACCAATTTCCCTTTGTTCTACTAGACGTTTGAAGCAATACAGTTGATGTGTTTGTGAGATTTCTATTCCTTGTTCCTATTCTTATATGTGTTGGTTTGATTCTCTTGGTTATATTGAATATTGATTCATTGTTATTCTTTATAGCCTGATCAACTAGGTTGAGTAATATTTATCAATTGCTAGGGTTTGCATATATTGGAATACGAGTGCATATCTAGTAGCAAACATAATTGTTGCATATAGTGGAATACGAGTGCGCAATTGTGAGTGAGAATCATTTGCATGTTAAGTAGTAAGGTTTTCTTCTATTTGCATGTATCCTATATCCTTTTGTGCATTGCTATTGCTTTATTAGTGGTAAGGTTTTCTTCCATTGATATTGTAGTAAGTACTATCAACAACTGTCTGAATTGGTAGTTAATCAAGATCAGGGTGAGAACAACTATAAGAATAGATAAAGAACTTGGATTTAATAGATTTCGGTGATCAAATTATATCTCTGTATTGTGGATCTCGTTCTAGTGGAACTTCTTCCCCAATCATATTCTCAAGTCAACTAAACCTGTTCACTTTGCTCTGTTTGATAACCAACCCCCCCCCCCCCCCCCCCCTTCCTTGTTACTTGTTAATCATAATTGCATACTTCATCAGATCTTCCCTGTGGGTTCGACCCTTACTTGCTTACTATACATCTGTTTAGTAGGTTGTTAGGACTTTTACTTTGACTAGGCCATTCAACGATATTTGCATTGCATATTTCGGCCACGTCAGCAGAACACCCCGCTTCTCCAATGCAATTCAAGGGAGAGACACCATCGACTTCAGACTTCAAAGTCGGATCCTGAGCATGAAAAAGATCGACGATCGATCAACTGACCGAGTCGATCTTTTCGACTCCACGAGCGACCGTCGTCATGAGAAACATATGTCTTCCTTTTTTAGCCGACTTTGGCTGGAAGCGACGACTCAGCTGGCGTCGATTTACTCGATGAGGCCCTAGCCGTCGCCAACCTCTGCTCTATCAGACCCTTCCCAGACACTCCCTTCAAACTAGCACTTGACCGACCAACTGGAGACGTTGACATATCAGACAAAACTTAAGACGCAAGCACACGACCAAAGATACATGACTCAAACAAAAAACTTACACTTAACCTGGGATGACAAAAGAGTCGACATGATGTCCTGAGTGGTGGGGGCGACCGACAACATATTGATGTTTATGAATTTCCGCTCCGACGCAGGGATACCAAGGTTAGCCACTAAGGGCTTTCGACCCGGACGGATACGCAACTGGACCCGAGAGGAACTCTTCAACCCCAAAGAGTAATTGTACCACAGGGCATCAAAATTGAAACTGACCCCAGACTGAGAGTTCAACAGATCTAAAACCCTAAGGATCCGCCACGCTTGTGGCATGACCTGACACGGCGCAAGCGCCAGAGTCGCTAGAAAATCCCTGATAAGAGAAGAAAACGGAAACGTATGGCCTATCCGAAATGGTAGGCATAGAAACAAATCCATCCCTCATAACGAGCGTCGGCTCTCTCGTCCGGATGAGGCAACCTCACGACCGTCTCAGGAGGAAAGCCTCCGACTTGGAGGATCTGCTCCAACTCTGCCTCCGTCAGCGTCCCTGTCAGAGCATCAGCCTCCTTCAAAAGGAAAAGAGGGGAGCCTCGTTCTTGCTCGAGTTCGAGTGAGTAGTAGACGACTCGGAAGAATCGTTGGAAACCATTTCCAGAACAGAAAGAGGGGGGAATCGAAAAGCAATTTTTTGAAGCCTACCAAATCAGAGAGCAAAGGGAAGAAGATGAAGTAAAACCGTCAGAACTTAATTCGGATTTATAGAGGGAATCGTCAGGTCACAAGGACGTCCCATCACGCCGCGAGATTGTCGCCACGTAGCCCTCGCCTATCGTGCCCAGATCGGAGGGTGGAGATCGTGTGGAAGGAAAGTTGTTTGGACTCCCGTTTCGCAGCTGCCTTGAGCCCAAAACAACTTGGGGCTATTGTTGGGCCCAACATGGTCCAAAGGAATCGGTGCAAGTAGATTGGGCCAAGATCCAAGCGAAGAAGAAGGCCGGAAGAGACTAGAGGGAAGCGTCGAACACTCCTCAAACGCATGGGATCCGACCAGCTTCGAAGATTTCGCCTAGAGCATTAATTACTCGATCAGAGGCAAACGGTAACCAAATCAAGCCCAGAATTATTATTCTATTAAGGAAGGATCCCGGAGATTACGCATAGGAATAAATAGGAGAATATAAAGAAGATAGTAACGGGCGAAAGGAGACGATATCATAAATCGATCACGAGAGAACGATCGTCACACGACACGTCTACGAGCAACACTCACCTACTCAGCTCTTGAAAAAGCTTGTTAGCATATTGATCTTCGTTCAATTCCACTAGAGCATTGTCTGATCACAGCCGGTCGAGCCATCAGAACAGCCGGTCGGACAAGACCTGATCTCTTATTCCTCAATGATAAGTTGTGTATCGATTCGATTTTGTCATCATTTGATCAATATATCACACTATAATTTTACATCTATTCTTTACGTGTTGATTGTTTATTTGGTTTGGATTTATTTTATATTATCTGATCGACTCGTTACCCCATCTAAGGCGATTTAGTTCGATTGATCTTTTTGCCCCAAAACACCCCTCAAAGCCAAAACAAACGGTAAGGATCGGGTCAGATCTAAATGACTCGACCAGAGCCGACCTAGTGGGACTTTTATGATCTAACGCCAACTACTTTGCCTGGTCACATGAGGATATGGTAGGAATTTCACCCGATATTATCACTCACAGGCTAAATGTAGATCTAGCTTACCCTCCAGTCAAATAAAAAAGAAGGAAATTCGCACCAGAGCAGAACAAGATAGTAGATGACGAAGTCAAATTATTTACCGGAGACAAGTAAAATCAGGGAAGTCAAATACCCTGAATGGCTGGCAAACGTCGTCGTGGTGCAAAAGAAAAATGGCAAATGGAGAGTCTGCATTGACTTCACAGACCTGAACAAGGCATGTCTTAAGGACTCCTTTCCCTTTCCGCACATCGACTCGATGGTCGACGCGACTGCAGGCCACGAAATGCTCACGTTCATGGACGCGTTCAATGTGTACAACCAAATCCTAATGGGCCCGGACGACCAGGAAAAAACAACCTTCATAACCAGCCAAGGTACATATTGCTACAAAGTTATGCCCTTTGGACAAAAAAATGCAGGGGCCACATATCAACGACTCGTCAACAAGATGTTCAAGGACCAGATTGGGGACACCATGGAAGTATACATAGACGACATGCTGGTCAAATCAAAAGCAGCCCAAAATCACATCGGACTCCTAAAAGAAGCATTCGAAGTGCTAAAGAGGTATACCATGAAGCTAAATCCTACTAAATAATCTTTTGGAGTATCCTCATGGAAATTCCTAGGATACATGGTGACCCAAAGAGGAATAGAAGCCAGTCCGAATCAGATCAATGCGATCGTCAACTTGAGATCCCCCGGATGCGTCAAGGATGTCTAGAAGTTAACAGGGCGAATAACAACACTCAACATATTCATATCAAAATCCTCCGATAAGTCATTCGAATGGACGGCAGCACACAAACAAGCCTTCCAAGACCTGCAGACATATCTGGCAAGTCCATTGCTACTAGACAAGCCAAAGGACGATGAGTCACTACCATTATACCTAGCGGTGTCGGAGTCGGCAGTAAGTGTAGTCCTAACAAGAGAAGAAGACGGAAAACAATCTTCAGTCTACTATGTAAGTCACTCTCTACTCCCTGTTAAAACAAGATACACATCGCTCAAAAAATTAGTCCTAGCTCTAGTGATGGTGTCAAACAAGCTAAGACCCTATTTCGAATCACACGTTATTATTGTGCGGACTAACCATCCCATGAAAGCCATCATGAGGAAACCAGAATTCACAGGATGAATGGCAAAATGGGCAATACACTGGAGTGGTTTCGACATCGATTATGAGCCAAGGATAACAATTAAGTCCCAAGCTTTGGCAGACTTTGTGGCCAATTTCAGTCCAACATTAGACCAAGAAGCCATGAAAGAGGCCCCACATCTGACGATCGAAGAAGACAGAGGCACATGGAAACTCCATACAGATGGAGCATCAAACGTAAGAGGGGTCGGATTAGGAGTTGTACTAAAATCGCCATAAGAGGAAAATATAGCCCAAGTTGTGAGGTGCGAATGGGATGCGACAATGACGGGGCTAAAAGTGCGCAATGCAAGTATCGTTGATTAGCCTTATCAAAGTAAAAAGTCCTAACAGACCCACTAAACAGATGTGTAGTAAGCAAGCACGGGTCGAACCCACAGGGAAGATCTGATGTAGTATGCAATTGTGAATGACAAGTAACAAGCAAGGGGGGTTTAGTTATCACGAGAAAGCAAAGCAAGCAAAGCAAGCAAAGCAAACAAGTTTGGTTGAGTTGAGAAAATATAATGGGGAAAGTAGTCCTACTAGAGCGAGATCCACAATACAGAGATATAATTTGATCACATAAATCTATTTAATCCAAGTTCTTTTACTATCCTTATAGTTGTTCCCACCCTGATCTGAAGTACTATCGATTCTCATAGTTGTCGATAGACTTATCACTATGCCAATGGTAAAATACCACCGATTCTCACAGTTGTCGGTATACTTTACCACCAACAAAGCAATAGCAATACACACAAGGATATAGGATACATGCAAATAGAAAGACGTATTAATACTCGTATGCAACTGATTCTCACTCACAATTGTACGCTCGGAACCCCTATACGCACAATTGTGTTTGCTACTAGATATGCACTCGGAACCCCTATATGCAATCCTAGCAATTGATAAAAAGTATTCAACCTAGTTGATCAGGTTAAGAAGAACAATAAGAAATCAATATTCAATACAACCAAGAGAATCAAACCAACATTTATAAGGATAAGAACAAGGAATATAAATCTCACAAACACATCAACTGTATTGCTTCAATCGTCTAGTAGAACAGAGGGAAGTTAGTTCTCCATCAAAGGGGATGAAAAACTCTAATGTGAAATAACGTCTGAAAAATCGTATGTAGGTAAAAAAAGTCTCTGCCTCTTAACCTAGAAAGAGGACTTAAATAGTCTTAGGAAACTAGGTTAAACTAATGCAAACAATAAAGGAAACAGAATAATAATAAAATAAAGTCTAAACGAAATAAAAGGAAAGTAACAGTCTTCTGGCGCGAGGCATTAAACACGGCCACCGCGGGGCATCAGGCTCTCCACCGCTGGGCGGTAGCTTCCTCTGGCGCGGGGCTTCAACCTTCTCTGGGAGTCACCGTCGGGCCGCGGTGAATCTGGCACGGGGCGGTGAGCTCACTCCTTCAGCTTCTTCAGCTCCTCTTCTTCTCTTTTGCTGCTCTTCAATCCTACCAAGTGTTTGGTAGTCTTCTCTAAGTATGCTCCAGCATCTCCATCTCCATCCTCATGTCTCCATCTAAGTTGTAAATCCTGGGATATCTTCACTTCTCTCCATAACTTCCAGATTACAGACTTAGCCACAAATCTCATCCTAAACTCCTCTAAATAATGCTAATAATTGCTAGTTAAGGTGCATGAAATGACACCTATCAAATTCCCCCATACTTAGACCTTTACTCGTCCCGAGTAAGCTAATGATAAACCTACTCTCTCAATCGAACACCAAGGTCTCAGGAAGTACAAGAAAATATGACACCAACAACTACAACATCTCAACAATCAGCTCCAAACAATCAAGCTAAAAGGGAAGCATAGTACTTTCCCCAAGCTTATCCCAAACACCATAGAGTGAATCAAATCTAATCCTAATCTCCCATCTATCTTCTTATCTCTCCAGAGTGACCTACCCGAATCCTCCTTATAACTCCTCTTCTTGTGACGCCTCGCCAAGAATAATGAGAAATCCTAAAATCACTCTTCTTTTTTTCACTCATTTTGCCAAGGCGCCCTTTCGGGTTTTCACCAAGCCACTCATTTCATTTTTCAATAGATGTACTCACATAAGCTCACGTCACTCTTGACCACATATTACCCCAACCTAATGCTGGTCCAAGCCACCTGCTTATTGCCTAGGCCGCCCTTTCGGGTTTTCGACCTATCCCAGGATTTCTAATGTATGCCTTTTTTCATTTTTGGCTTTTTTCATTTTTTAATTTTTCTCCTCAACAACGTAGCAAGTATAGAACTCTCCCCCATGCTTAAACATTGCATTGTCCTCAATGTAATGAAAGACAAAATAATAAAGCACAGGGAAAAACAAAAAATAACTCACAAATGTCGCCAAGCTGCTTGGACACTGTAGGTGTTGCTGGCGGTCTTCTCAATAAATGCCCAAGTCTCTGGTGTTGGGCGGGTGTCTTCATCAACTCTATAATCTTCTCCTACCGTGCAATCAAAAGGGAACCACTTTGGTGAGTAGTGATAAAACAATGATAGTAGGGTTGCACGGCCTTCTAGGAACACATGGTGGAGCCCAGATGTAATCATGGTGTGGACTCTAGTGTTCCTCCTCCTCAGTGGTCAATTGTAGGGCCATCATCGTTGTCAAATAAAAATGTGGGGTGAATGTCTCTTCCTTGACAACATGATGCGCACCATCTCCAAAGGGAACTCTGGACAGCTGGCCTTCGGTACCTCTTTTTTTTTTTGTTGCCCCCCGTTTAAGGTTTTTTCGGGGAGTGACTTAGTACAGGGAAAAAGAAGACTTACAATGGTGTGGGAAACACCTTCTTCAATTCGCATAGGGTCTCCTCCCTGCAGGTTAGTCGGAAACAAAGAAAAACAAAAAACAAAGCAAAAACATACTAAAGAAAAAATGTAAAAACAAAGAAAGAAAAACAAGGGAAAAGAAAAACATACATCGGGTTGCCTCCCGGATAGCGCCTTAGTTATTGTCATGGCTTGACATCCTGCTCATTCTCAACTTGGGTTGCTCACAACAACTGAACTCCTAAGACCAATATCAGGGGGATGTCTCTTTTTATATTCCATGTCGATCCGTTCCCCCATGCTTGTGCAATTGCTGATGGCTGGACCACTCGTCGTATCCATGAATGCACTTGCCATCTTTAAAAACTGTCTACCCAGCATCTCAGGGGCTGCATGTATGTCATGCCCCGTATCCAGCGTATAAAAATCAGCCATTGGCATCAAGGCCTCCTTCTTGTGCTTCCCCTTTGGTTTCTTTTTGATCTTACCCAGCGCCCTTAAAAGTTCTGTGTAGCATGGGGCGCTGTTTGCCAAATGGGCCAAAGGGATGGTTGCCTTGCAGCTACTGGAGGTGTCGAAGAGATCCTTGTCGTCAATTATCATCCTCTCCTTTAGTGCCTCCGGAAAGGGGACAGGGAGCTTTTCAGAACCAAGAGGAGAAAAAATTGGATGAACAAAGGGGTCTGCTTCTTCGTCATGATCAATATCTAGATCTGGGCATTCACCGCGGGGCGGTAGTCTCACCGCGGGGCGGTGCTCTTGGCCGCGGGGCGGCAGTGTTGACTCATGACAACTGGGAGTTATCGCCGGGTCGCAGTCACAAGCGGGGCGGTGGAACTTGCCCATCTTCAATTTCAGCTTTGTCGTCCTTTTCAGCAGTAGGAGCAACTTGCAATTCCTTGCCACTTCGGAGGGTCACAACATTTACACTTTCATGTGCGGCCCTTTTGTCCAACCTAGCGACCACATCTGTCAAATGAACCACGGCCTCCTTCATGCTCTTGATGCTGGCCTCAGTAGTTTGCACATGCGTTGTGAAGTGCATTGTTAAGGTCTTGAGCATGTCTTCAGTTGAAGGGCAGTTACTAGCATGGAAAGCTACTGGTAGCTCATCAAAGTGGGGTTGAGGTGGTTCTTGTTTACCCGTCTTCGCAATAATGTCTTTCAATGAAGTAATTTCTTGCAATAAATGTGCATCATTGGAGTTGACAACATTAACTCCTATGGTCTTTGGGGCTTCATCGAAATCTCTTGTGCTCTCAGCCATATCATGAAGTCTAGTCATGGCTGCATCAGGGGTCATATTCAAGATACTACCACCACATGTAGCATCTATGATTCTTCTTTCATCATCCAGCAGCCCACTGTAAACATAGAGTACTAGAGCTTTCTTGTCAAAACCATGGAACGGGCAACTAGAGAAAAGTCATTTGAACCGCTCACAATAGTCATAAAGGATCTCCTCCTCTCCTTGTTCAATACTGGCAATTTCCCTTTTCAAAGCGTTCACCATCCTGGTTGGGAAATATTGTGTGAGGAAAGCCTTATGTAGCTCATCCCATGAATCTATGCTTCCGCCAGGCAGATGATAGTACTAGTCCTCAGCATCGTCTTTAAGAGTGAACCCGAAGGCTCTCATTTTAATCTGATCCTCAGTGACGTTGGCTGGTTTAATGCTCATGATGACGTTGTGGAATTTACCCAAGTGTAGGATGGGGTCCTCTCCACATCGTCCATGGTATCTCGGGAGCAACCGTATCACTCCTGTTCTGAGCTCAAATGTCACACCATCCGCAAGGGGTGGAATGATTACAGCCAATGGTTGCTGTATCAAATCTGGCGCAGTCAGCTGTCGGAGTGTCTAAGCCATTCGTACCTGTCTCTGTATCAACTTCAACAAGTAGCGAATCAGTAGCAAAGGTGCGGACCGTAAGATAGACCCACACCGCAGTCAATCACAAAAGCACACAACAAAACAAAAATCTTCCCCGGCAACGGCGCCAAATTTGACGGGGCTAAAAGTGCGCAATGCAAGTATCGTTGATTAGCCTTATCAAAGTAAAAAGTCCTAACAGACCTACTAAACAGATGTATAGTAAGCAAGCAAGGGTCGAACCCACATGGAAGATCTGATGCAGTATGCAATTGTGAATGACAAGTAACAAGCAAGGGGGGTTTAGTTATCATGAGAAAGCAAAGCAAACAAGTTTGGTTGAGTTGAGAAAATATAATGGGGAAAGTAGTCCTACTAGAGCGAGATCCACAATACAGAGATATAATTTGATCACAGAAATCTATTTAATCCAAGTTCTTTTACTATCCTTATAGTTGTTCCCACCCTGATCTTAAGTACTATCGATTCTCACAGTTGTCGATAGACTTATCACTATGCCAATGGTAAAATACCACCGATTCTCACAGTTGTCGGTATACTTTATCACCAATAAAGCAATAGCAATACACACAAGGATATAACTGATTCTCACTCACAATTGTGAGTGAGAATAGAAATACGTATTAATACTCGCATGCAACTGATTCTCACTCATAATTGTACGCTCGGAACCCCTATACGCACAATTGTGTTTGCTACTAGATATGCACTCGGAACCCCTATATGCAATCCTAGCAATTGATCAAAAGTATTCAACCTAGTTGATCAGGCTAAGAAGAACAACAAGAAATCAATATTCAATATAACCAAGAGAATCAAACCAACATTTATAAGGATAAGAACAAGGAATATAAATCTCACAAACACATCAACTGTATTGCTTCAATCGTCTAGTAGAACAGAGGGAAGTTAGTTCTCCATCAAAGGGGATGAAAAACTCTAATGTGAAATAACGTCTGAAAAATCGTGTGTAGGTAAAAAAAGTCTCTGCCTCTTAACCTAGAAAGAGGACTTAAATAGTCTTAGGAAACTAGGTTAAACTAATGCAAACAATAAAGGAAACAGAATAATAATAAAATAAAGTCTAAATGAAATAAAAGGAAAGTAACAGTCTTCTGGCGCGAGGCATTAAACACGGCCACCGTGGGGCGTCAGGCTCTCCACCGCTGGGCGGTGGCTTCCTCTGGCGCGGGGCTTCAACCTTCTCTGGGAGTCACCGCCGGGCCGCGGTGAATCTGGCGCGGGGCGGTGAGCTCACTCCTTCAGCTTCTTCAGCACCTCTTCTTCTGTTCTGCTGCTCTTCAATCCTACCAAGTGTTTGGTAGTCTTCTCCAAGTATGCTCCAACAGCTCCATCTCCATCCTCATGTCTCCATCTAAGTTGTAAATCCTGGGATATCTTCACTTCTCTCCACAACTTCCAGATTATAGACTTAGCCACAAATCTCATCCTAAACTCCTCTAAATAATGTTAATAATTGCTAGTTAAGGTGCATGAAATGACACCTATCAACCAACAACGAAGCGGAGTACGAGGCACTTATATTCGGACTGACGCTTGCACAAGACCTCGCAATCCAAAGCATCAAGGTGATATGTGACTCCCTCCTAATTGTCAATCAGGTATAAGGGTCGCATGCCGCTAAGGACGACAGAATGATGGCATACCTGGACATCGTCAAAAAATTAGCAGAAAAATTCTTGAATTTCACCATCAGACAAGTCCCACGCGACCTCAACACTCAAGCCGACACCCTGGCAAGCCTTGGGTCTTCCTTACATCCAAACGACTTCCGCAACATGCCCCTAGCACACGTCATGACTCCAGCAGTCCCCAAGATCCACAAAGTGACCAACAACGACGACACTCGAACAGTGGACGAACTGCCCTTAGAAGAAGTAGTCACAGCAGAAGTAGGCGACAACATCGAAGAGGATATCATAAACACTCAAGATGACTGGACTACACCCTACATCAAATGGCTAAACGACGGCACACTCCCAACAGACAAAGGAGAAGCCAAGAAACTAAAGGTACAAGCAGCAACCTTTGATCTAAAAGATGATATCTTGTTCAAATTATCTGTCACAAGATTATATTTGTGATGCCTAAAAACAACTGAAGTCCAACGCATCCTACAATCCCTACACGACGGAGAATGCCGATACCATACCGGAGGACGCAAGCTGTCCGGTAAGGCTCTCAGAACAGGGTACTATTGGCCAACGATTAACAAAGATGCAACAAATTTCGTCAAGAAATGCGATGCCTGTCAACGGCACACGCCCATCACCCATCAAGAATCGGAAATGCTACACCCGACGTTAGCACCATGGACGTTCATGAGATGGGGAATGGACATCGTGGGGAAATTGCCGCCAGCATCAGGACAACATGTCTTTTTTCTTGCTATGACCGATTATTTTTCTAAATGGATTGAAGCTGAAGCATATCGAGAGGTAAAAAAAGCACATCATTTCATTTATAAAATGTAACATCCTATGCAGATTTGGTGTGCCATCAGAAATCGTATGCGACAATGGTTCCCAGTTCATCGGCAACAAGACGCGATCCTTTTGCAAACATGGAACATCAACTTGGTCACCTCCACACCTCGACACCCACAGTCTAATGGCCAAGCTGAGTTCAGTAACGAGATCATCCTAAACAATCTCAAGAAGCGTCTCAAAGGAGCGAAAGGAAGATGGGCCGACGAGCTCCCCCTAATACTTTGGTCTGACAGAACCACTCCAAAGAATGCGACCGGCCAATCACCCTTTTCATTGGTCTATGGAATCGAAGCAGTCATAACCGCCGAACTTCTCATCCTAATAGCCAGATACGGTCTACAAACCCCGGAGCAAAACGACATCGAGTTGTCTCATAATCTGGACACGGTAGATGAAATTAGAGAAAAAGGCGAGAATATGAATGGTAAGATATCAACAACAAGTCGCGAGGAGTTATAACAAAAACGTTCGCGTTAAAGTCTTCGTAGGTGACTGGGTCCTAAGGAAGGCTTTCCAGAACACTAGGGATCCAGCCGACGGAAAGCTTGTACCTCAATGGGAAGGGCGATATCTCGTTAAAGAAATCATTGGTCAAGGGGCATATCGACTCGAGACAAAAGATGGCCAACCACTCCCATGAAGCTGGAACGCGACCCAGTTAAAGTTGTATCACTTTTGAAACCTTACACTTTACGGTCAGTTTAAATTTGATCAATTATATTCATCCCACTGTTCACTGACTTAAGTATCGGAGGGCCGTTAGGCTCGCACCCAACGGTCGACCTTTGATCTTTTTTATCCTTTTAGCATTATAAACAGAAACACAACAAGAGGCCTCAAGACAGAGTCAAAGTTGATCAACGTACAACCAATACTATCATACAACATCGCATACACATTACACGATCGATCAGTACACAGGGAGTGGAGGAACAATACAAAACACATCTCTACAAGACCTGTCCTAATAAAGGTACATGTCTTATCAACATACAATAACACTCCTCCCTGGAATTACACGACATGTCATACACACTAACCACTACAATTACATGTCTATGCGACCAACGTCATACGACTAAACTAGGAAGCGACTGACGAGTCCACCTGTAAAACAAAGCAAAAAACAACAAGGTACGCAAACAACAAATCATTCATATTAAAGTACACAAACCGCAATGGTGGATGAGTCGCCAAAACCATTATCCATCCCATCTCCACGATGGGGCACAACATAAAACGTCACAAAGTCTAAGCGTCAACAACACGACGCGAGAAAACCACTGTCACTGTCATTACATGAAAAGTATGAAGATTCACCTGATCTTTCGACGGCATTTGCAGGGGCAGTCACTTGATCTTTTGTCGCCGAAGGAGACGTCTCTAGCACGTCCTCAGCAGCGCCTTTGTTCGCCTCAGGATCATCTTTGCCCTGTTGCTCGTCTTTACCCAAACCAACAAGCTTGAAGAGTTCGGTGCCAGGGTTCTCATGGGGATAAAGAAGATCCATGCTTGTCCTCTATGCTCCAAGCTGAATGAGTCCCCACATCATATTCCTCCATCATTTCAGCATGAGACTTAATGCAATAATATGCCCCAACATCACTAGCAATCTGGGCATCTTTCATCCGGAGCTCCTCGATGTTGCTCTCCAGTTCCTCGACGCATGCTTGAATTTCCCTTAACTTCCTCTCGGCAGAGGCCTGCTTGCTCTCGGCCGCCTTCACGCGACTATTGACAATAGTAAGCTGACACTCGGCTTGAGCAATACGCTTATCGGCCCTGTCGCTCAGTTCTTGCATGGTAAAAAATGCCACTAGAGAATACTGAAAGGCTTGTACACGTAAAGTCATGTAATCAGTTATTATAAAAAAAAAAGAGCACAAATGAATTTCCACATGCCTTCCAAGCCGATGCCCCGCTTCCTTAATGCAGTCAATCGGGTGTAGATTCCCAATCTCCTTCCTAGCTATAGGGTCCAAAGTCTGAAGAAGGTCGCCCAAAGGCCTATCCTTTAGCTTGCATGTCGTCGTTTATGCAGCGGCGAATCCGGCGATTGCCTTCCTTTTGGCTCCAGAGGTCTTCGATGATGGCGGGTCCAGAGCAATAATTTTGACCGAGACCGACACCTTAGCCGCTGAAATCTTATGCTCCAAAAGACTCTTTCCGGAGAGACGCACACTCGATCTCCCGCCGCGAGACGCTGTCAGGAAAGCACAACATAATAAGCAAACGACTAGTCCAAAAACCACCCAAACGCATACCTGTAGGAACAAACAGGTTCCTTTGGTCACAGAGGTTAAAGGCATCGACATGTCAAGGGGATTAGATGTCAGGAAATTGGTGTTCTTGAAAGATCTATCAGTCTCAGGGAGAGCGAGCAACGCTTGGGTTTATACTTCAAAGTCTGAATCTCCAGATTACTCTGGATTAGGAATTGCAACAAGACACATGTGAGCAAAAAATTTAGAAGACGTCCAATAAAAAAAATCCGAAAGGACAAATACGATACTTGTCTTCCTCCAGTCCGCCAGAAGGAAAGAGCAATCGACAACCCCTTTGAGTGATCTCCGCTCCACAAAAAAGAAACGAGACCTCCACCCTCTGTCATTAACATCAAGATTCCAAGCAATATGCAACCTACCCCGCCAAAGGCACAATTGAAACCTAGAAGACCCTCGACTACTCAAGTAATAAGAATACCATAAAGCATCAAAGTCGAAATCGACATTGACACTAGAAAACAACAAATCAACTACTCTTAGCAGACGCCATGCATGAGGCATGACCTGACAAGGGGCGAGTTTCAAGACAGCTAAAAATTTGGGACAAGGTTTGAAAAAGGGGAAAAATGGCCGATTCTAAAAGGGTATTCAAAGAAGCAAACCCAACCTTCCCGGTAACAGTCGGCTCGCTCGTGAGGATGCGAGAGACGCGCAACTGTCCAGGCTAGAAATTGACCTACTTCCAAGATCCTATTCAACTCCGATTGAGTCAAAGTATCGGCTAGAGAATCCTCTGGGCTAAGGAGCTTCAAGGGGGTGAAGTCGCTTCCTTCCTCGCTAGGACCGCAGGACGTTACTCGGCTTCTTTTGGATCTCAATAATGCCATGAAAGAACAAGACAAGCAAGAAGACGATAAGAATTTGAATTTTTACCTTGAAAGATGGGAACTTTTTGCGGAGAAAAGAGATGGTGAAAGAGGGAGATAGAGACGGCCTATTTAAGAAGGTAAAACCGCCAAACCTTCGGTCAATATGTTGGTCTAATTAAAGAGTGCCTCGTCTCCTGAACGTCTGTGAGAAAATCGAAAAAGAAGATCACGCAAGGAGAAAGAAGATAGAAAATAAAACCGTCCTATCAATTGACGTTTTGGCCCAGTTTGCTTCTGGGGCAATTGTTGGGCCTCGGTTTTTATTGTCTTACTGGACCGACCTAGTAACCTGAAGAAGGCTGCCATCTAGAAGACTTGGACGAAATCCACGAGAAAGACGTTGACGCAAAGAGACGTTGGAGGAGATCTTGGAACGACCAACGAGCAACTTGTCGACTCCCGCAAATCTCGGGCGACTCTAACTAGATCTATTGTAAACGTAGTATATATATGGAAGGATTTCTCATGTAACAGACACACATTATCAGAGTTAATAAATATAAGCATTATTTCTACCTTGCTCAGTGAAATGAATTATTCTTTGATTCTACTTCGTGTTCGAATATTTAAGCGATCGACGACTAACTTATTCGACTCGTTAAGCTTCTCACTCGAAGGAGATAAGCCTGCTTTTATATTCGTTCGATTTCATTCGTCTTGTTATTAGTTGGTTTGGATTGTCTAGATACTTTAATCTTATCGTTGTCTAGTTATCCCGTTTAAAGCGATTTAAGTCGTTTGATCTTTTTGCCCTATAGCACTAATTTTTCCTTATTTAAATACAAATCAATTAGGAAGATTACAAATAAATTAGCAAGATTATAAATCTACTCTGGATATTACAAATAAATTAGAAAGGATTACAAATAAATAAAATTGGATTGAACAACATCTTTCTTCTTCAACGAAATATAATCACCAGCACTCCATTTGAGTTTTCTTCCTATGGAGACTCCATGGGTTCTAGATCTTTATCTGTATAAGTTGAAAATCACGGTTAACTTTTATAAGGTACACAATATCTGATGATGCAAAGAAGTCAAATCTATCGAACTATAGAGTGCACATTCCCTTGGATGATTAAAAAGATCCAATTTTATATTGATCAAAAGGGAATATTAAATTAGATTCCTAACATATCAAACACAACAACAAAATAGATGAAACAATTCACTAATAGAGCAAGTGGCACATTGTTCTCCTAAATTTCAAAATTTTTGATTGAAGAACTATTTTTTTTCAAATATATAAAGTATTTCATTCAGACCATTCTCAAGTTATAATCTATAGACCGACTTGAATAGTAGGTTTATAAAAATTGTTGAATTGAACTAAGAAATTAAAATTGTCATAACAAAATTATTAGTACAATGAGAGTTTAAACGAATGATTGAAGATAACTCAAAATATAAATGCAAACCTCCAATAATGAGTCTCTATTGTAGTTTCTCATACTCTAAATTTTATATGATAATATTCTTACAATGAGAATTGATTTTGAAGTAGAACACTTCGCACCATAATTCAATGTTCGGTAGAGTTGTATTCACAAAACATTATGCAACACAATTGAATAACTTATTATGAAAGAAAAGATTGGGAGATATTATATATAATTAGCAAGATTATTTTTTATATTTTAAGATAGTTTTGTATTCGGTATTATCTTTTCATTACATTGTTAGGTTTTTCATTATTACTTATTGAATATTTTTTAAATGTAAAATAGATATATTGTTAATAATTAAAAAGAATATCAATATAAAATTTTACCCAAGCCTTGTGCATTGCATATAGACCTGTCAAGTGTCAACTGTGTCGGGTGGGTCAGGTTCGGGTCGGATCAAATCGGGTTCAGGTCGTAAAAATTGTCGGGTCGTAGCGGGTTTGTCTCGCGTTCGGGTCGACCTAGCGGTCGAAAGTGTATGCTTTTTATGATTATTATTATAAAAATAGAATTTAATAAATATTTAATAATAAAATAATTATTATTATATTATTATTTAATAAAAATATATAAAATACTAAATATAAATGAGATAATATGTATGAAATAATGCGATTGGGTCGAGTTCAAGTCGGATTTGGGTCTTTCGGGTTCAGATCTTCTTGACCCAGTGATTTTCGGGTTCAGTCCCGACAAAAAAAAAATGGGTCGGGTTTTCGGGTTGGGTCGATTTTTTACGAGTCTAATTGCACATGAACTAAGCTAGTTAAAACCAAAATAAATAAAAACAAGAGGAGAGAGATACAAATCTGGAAAAAATGGAAAGTACCACATCACATCCCCATCATATATCTTTTTCCCTCCAAGTAATTCTACAAAACTTTGAACTTTTTCTAAAAAATAATAAAACTCTCCCCATTATCAGATAATTGTACTTGTTATCTTCCCTATTAATGTTAAGCCTAAAAGATCTTTATTCCTTCCATGCTTCATTCTTGTTCTTCCTTTGGTATTTGGGGTTTAGCAAAAAACAATCCTAACACATATTTGTTACATGCTTGAAAAAATTTGAAAACAAAAAAAGTCAAAGCTATTTGTTATGAAGAATCACTTCGAATATGTAGAAGACATGGGTAAGTTGTTGAAGTTCTATACTTTTCATGTATGTGTAGATAGATAGTACAGGTATTAGCGTTCATGTATCCTTACATTTTCACCTTTATTTTCCTTTAGGTCAGTCGAGCTTTATAATGACTTTGATTAGCGGTGGGGATTTGAGGATCTCTGTTGATACTTAGGCTTATGAAGACTTGAGAAAGGCAAAATGAATTATGGTTTTGGTTACAACAAGGTATGAAGATTTAAGGAATAAAATATCAGAAAATTTGGTTGTTGATAATGAAATGTTTGAACTTAAGTTGAGGTACAATTCACCACATAATCCCAGTTTATCGCCTTTCAATCTTATAGACGATGATGACCTTGATGCATACAAGTTTCTTAACCTGAAATCTGCTAAAGATGTGGTCTAACCAATAGATATGTATGCAAGCTTGACAGTGAATAGGGACAAGAACTTTGTTGCAGAGTATTTTGATAAGAAACCTTTGTGTTGAGAATGTATAATTGAATGAGGCACATGAAATAGAAGTATCGTTAAGTGGACCGGAGGTTACACAAAGTCAACCTTTTGTCCATAATTTCATGATGGAAGGTGACGAAGTGAATGGTAATAGGATGTTGGATGATATAATGCATGTTGGTATTCTACATGATGAAAAGGGAACACCTTGCACGAGCGACAAAATATTTCACAAGGCTGACTAGAAAAGGAAGAGAGATTATGTTAGAAAATGATTTTGTCGAAAATCAACCCCATCATCCATTGTGTCACTAAGCAGTGACGATGAAAAAGTTGTTGTGTTCGCAATGAAGCATAGGGGGTAGCCTAGTTGTACTTGCTGATGATGATGGAGCAAATCAAAATATAGGCGATGAAGATGTAAACCTTGGAGATGGTCACAGAGGATGAGGGATTTGAGAGTGATGCCCTTGTCGAGGAGGATATGAATTCCCAATTTTAGAATGTTGTAGATAAGGCAGAAGACAAGTATTACCGATCAGTGGATGAGGAAGGTGAATGGGCTAATTTTCAGGATGTAGAAGTCGATTATGGTGCTGATAGGGTTAGAGAAATAAGAGGAATTTTTTTTAATATCAAGAAGGAGTTGAAGGATGTGTTAACTACAATAGCTTTGTAGGGTTTCCAACTGAATGTGAAAAAGCCTAATAAAAAGACATATGTACTAGGGTGCATGCACATTCGACTGTCGTGGTTCATTATACGGTCCGAAAGTTTGTTGGAACCCATAGTTGCGGATTGCAATATAGACATGACAAAAACAAACATGTCATTGCATCCATAATTGCCGAAAAATGCTTCCAAGGTAAAAAATTTAGTTAGTTAAGGTACATGTAATGTATTATTTTAATGTAATTATGGTATATGACGACTTCGTTTGATCGTGTGACATGTTTGGAGGTTGCAAGGAATTCCTAAGGGCCAAAGAAATACAAACTGCCATGATGATATGGGAATTGATGCCAATTATCACAAGGCGAATCAAGCATGCTTGATAGTCGAAGACATAATACAAGGTACTACTGAGGATATTTACAATCAAGTGCACTCATGGTTGTCCATGCTGGATAAGTTAAACCTTGTTGCCCACCTTTTGACTTATTCTTCTCCTCAAGCTTCCTCGCAGATTCTTCCAGGGTAGCCTCTACTTTGTATGTTGCATCACATACTGCTCCAAGGTAGAGCAATCATGACGCACCATTAGAGGTTTTATTTCCGGGCTCATCCATTCTTAGAAGTACCAAATCTTCCACTCTTCGGTGTGCGCCTCAGACCCAGCATAATGCAGCAATTGATTGAACTTTGCAGCTAGTTCAGTCACTTTTAAATCCTCAGTCTCAGGGTACAAAACTCTTTCAGCTTTTCCTCTCTCATAGCACGAGAGAAGAACCGATCAGTGAGCTTTGTTTTGAACATTGCCCAATTCATATTTGGGTGGTCAGCTAGGCCAGTACCTTCCCACCATTCACTAGCTTCGTCTTTTAGATTTAGCGAAGCTATATGCACCTTTTCAGCCTCAGTGCAGGCAACATTTCGGAATAGTCGCTCCATGTGAGAAAACCAATAGAAAACCTTGATTGGTTCCCCGGTTCCATCATAACTATCCGGGTGCATTGAGTTGATTGTTTTCAGAGCTCTGCTGTAGTTCCCTCCATTTCCCAAAGGATGAACCAAAGGTACAGTGTTATCTTGCTCCTCGAAATTAGTTACAGCTTGAGGGGAAGGAGCCGCTTGAGCTTGCGGTGCTCCTTGGGTTACCATTACCTCCACAACTTGCCTTACTGTTTGTCTTATGACGGTAGCATCCAGGACCATCGGGACAGGAGGTGGATTAGGAGGAACTCCCCTCCCAGCTTGAGGGTTAACATAGTCTTGGTTGACATTACCTGGTGGTGGCGGGTTGTTATTATGAGACTCAGTTCCTGTATCATCACCTTTCTGTTCTGCACTTCTCAGCTGGATTCGGGAAGCATTACTTGGACCTTCATTGGCCTCACGGTTATTGTTTCTGGTGTTCACCATCTGTTGACGAACCATAACGTCAATTTAGGATTTTCCAACTTGAATTATATGACGCATTAACCAATACCCATATTATAGAAAACATATAAGCCCGAATTAATAATTCATATTAATTTAACTGACCCAAGCGCAACTACTTTCCAAGAAGAATAATGTTATGCTTTCACTTGCGATCAATGTAGAAAAGAAAATGTCAATAACTCTTATTCTTATGACATTAATTCCACGATTACAAATATTCCTTATGAATGGATATACAGAATAGGTAACCGATCGAAGCTTGCAGAAGTTTCAAAACACACTCTTAAATACTTTAAATTACACTTTTAATTCTCCACACCATTATCGTTTGTAGTACAAATTATTTGTAAATTTAATCCTTTCAAAATTAAACTACCAACATTATCCTTTTTAAATCCACAATCACTTTCAAAACTACACTTTGAAATCATTAGACGAATTTAAAATTACTCGTTAAAACACTATCATTATATGAACCAAAGTATACAACTTAATATTAGTTCTTAAATAATGAAACTACTAGTTTTATGATTCCAAACTCTTACTACTTTCAAAACCATAACCTTAAAACCGTTCATTGAATTTAGAATTCAACTCTTTAAAGCACTATTCCATATAAAACAACTTTTATAATCAATATAAGTCTCTTAATAACTAACCCACAAATTTTATTATTTTCTAAATTTTAACCTGTTTAAAAATCTTTGAATTAAATACTTTAAAACTAAGAACTATATACATGTATTAAAATAGAATAAAATAGTTTGAAAATAATTTAAAAATTCGCAAACCTAACAATAGGTCAAGAATCTTAAAACCATTGCTCTGATACCACAATTGTAACATCCCCGACTTATGCCGGTAGTGCTACACGCCAGTGACCTCAGACTTTAAGTCTAAAGTCATCCTAGGCTTTAATCTGAATAATTATACTTAAAGACAATCATAATAAAGATTCAATAGCGGAAGACGTTTGAAATAAATATCTAATCTTGATTAATATTCCCCTCGTAAATTGAGGAGATTAGTTTTATAAATGATACTGAAATAACAGCGGAACACTCTAAATAAATTACAATTACATGACTAGGTTACATTAATTAGAAAAGTAAATCTTATATTTTAAAATAAACTTGAAAGTTCTTCAAAAACTAAACTTCAACCGCAATCCTTCTTCTCCGTCTCGTTACTCCTAAACAACCTGAGGCGAGTCGACTGATGTGCCGTATAGGACGGATGACATCAGCGAACCATGCAAGGAAAAATAGTGGTTGGTTAGTCTAATGAAAGACTATGCAAGGATACAAGCAGAATGATTCTTGTGGTTGTATCCAGTTACTATCATTGTCTCTCGAGTAAAAGTTGATAAACGATATATAACTAAAATACTTCCACTGAAACAAAGGATGGACAAAAGAGATATGCACCAAGAGAATACCCGAATGAATGTGGGTATTATGCGAAGAAGATATGATTTGTTTGTGAACGTTTTAAATTACACACAACATATAGAAAACCCCATTGAATAATTGAGCCTGACCAACCTCACCGCATAATGCGAATCCAGATTGGAAAGACGTCCCGCTTAAGCTGGAGCACGAGCGGTTTCCTAGTTGTACTTCTCGCTCGAAGTTTATTAATTATGTGCTCGCAACACTTATCTTATTTAATTTCACCACACCACAATTATTCTTTAAGCTTTTAACACAATCTTGAATAATACGAGAACAACACAGGGCGACATTACGTCCAACCCAATTGCACTAGCAATGTGCTCAAACACCTCTTATCATTAACGGGTGAATAAGAAGCAATGGTCATGACCTTAAAAGTATTAGGGAATTATTCTGACTAATACCGAGTTATAAAGTATTCATTATGCCTCGCAAGGCCATAATATCCATGACACACACGACTATTAAAGTCTACACTTAATGACTATAGAGTCCACACATAACACACAAAGTCTACACGCAATACCGTCATTATGATGATAACAACAATAATCATATATAACTATATATATATATCAATAATAACTATCATCCTAGATACAAAATTATTTAAAGCATACAAGTGTTCTCAAACATTAATTAGGTTTTAGAAATTATCAAATTAATTAACAATAAATTTTAATATTAATTGTGATCAAATGATGAACTGAAATGGCAAGAGTGAACCACCACTTGCCTTAGATCACGAAGAATTTGAATTGCGTTTTAGAGATGGTTGCTTTCGAAAAGCAGATTGGCTCCCTACTTTAACCCCGTTCCAAAAGCAAATCCGAGACGTACCCAAATCACACACAACAATAAATTATAATTAGATAATTTATTCAATATTGAATTTGAAGGGTATATGTCTCAATTTTTAATTTGAATTAATTTATCTCCAAATAATTCAATTTTCAAGGCTTATCCGTAAAAACGATTATTTATAAGATTAAAAATTCATTAGTCGTATATTCTAAATAATCATATCATAAATAAATTAATCTCATAATTTATTTATAAGTCTACAAATTTCAATTCAAAATATTATCTAGATGAAAGGTTAATAATTTAACCATTAATAATATAAGATAATACCCAAATTAATTATAATTAATTTTATTTTATTTTTTATAAAATCAAATTAATCCCATCTAATTATTTAGTAATCTAGATTAATTTAATTAACCTAGATTAAGCCAAATAATAACAAAGAAAAAAAAAAAAAAAAAAAAAAAATCGGCCAACCCGATTTACCCAAGCTGGACGCGGAGGGGCACGGCGGTTTCCGGAGAAATTGGACGTCGGAGGCGGAAGAACGATGGCGGGGTGTTGGCTCTTTTGAAGGGCACTTCCAGGTGGTTCCAGGGGTGGTGGCAATTGCGACAACGGAGCACGGTGGCGGATACATTTGGCCGATAATTAACCGAGACAGAAATTTTAGGGTTCGTCATTTGGGAGCAAAATTGGATGCCGAGATGACATCGATTGGAAGGGTATTTATAGGGGTTTGAAATAGATCGGGAAGAACTACACAATCGTCTCAAATTTGGATAAAAAAGATCTCAAATTGTCCAAAATACGGATGACACAATTCGAATATTTTTCTTTCTTTCAATAGAGAAATTCGATCGTATACGGGGATGATTCTTCCCGATTTTACGGGGATGTGATGTGTTTTAATCATGCCTTTAAGTCCCATTGATCAATTGGACGAAACAAGCAAAAACGTGTCCCAATTCCGCCATTGAAGGGGAAGCTCCAAGCTCGGATGAGAACACATCTGAAGGTTGAAGATGGAGTTCTTGGCTAATTACGGCGGGCCCCTCAACTTTTGAACTATGGCAAAAATGCCCTCAAACCACTTCTCACAAATTACAAAAATTGCCCAAACTTATTTATTTTATAATTCTAAGTTTCTAATATTATTTTAACCCAAAATTAATATTTAGAAAAATTAATTTAGGTTAAAATAGTGTTTAAGTTACCTTAAGTTACCCTTTCTTATAATTTAACCAAACTTAACCCATTTTTAACACTTTGTTAAATTGGTTAAAGTATTCTAAGTTAAAATTTGATAAGTTGTTTTAAATTATAGTTAACATAAGATTAATCATAATTTAGACCATTCATAACTTAAAGAGATAGCATACTTAGAGTATTTATTATTTTATCCCTCCCATGGATAAACATAATAATTTTTATACTCTTTATTATTATATTTAAAATTCTAAACTACATTTAATGTTATATTTATTTATTTATTTTTACACCAAACTATTATATCCCATTTGATAATTTGTATAAAATTATCTTATCTTAACTTTTGATCTTAAGTTAACGAAAATTTAAATTACTCTTCTAAAAGAAATAAAATAAATTTCGTAACTTTAATTTTTATCTAACTAAATTACTATTTTACCATTCTAATTTAAGTGGATATTACAATACTACCCCCTTAAAAATAGTTTTGACCCCGAAACTAGCGCTACAGGATGGGGAACAATCACACATGTTCTGAGACATCACTCAACACATTGTGAGTCAAGTCGATTCTTATCAATACTTAATTTTTATTGCATCAGCACTCATTGATTACTAACTGAACACTGAAACTCGAAATGAATATGGAGTTAGATAACTTCCAAAAATAAGAGATTAACTCTTTATTAAACGAAAACAATTGTCAACTAAAAGATTCTCAACAGGAAAGAATACACAACTAAAAGGATTTCATGCACACATGTCATTGTTCTAGCAAAGGATAGGAGCACTGATGTCTCAGAACTTGCGAGTCCCTTTTACTAGAATGATACAATCAAGGAATTTAATAAGGAAACCTTGCACATGTGCCTCCATTCAATTGTTGGGATGTTCCTCCGGCTGTGGCCGCTAAGTCTTGCCTTTCACCGCAAGTGACAAGGCAAGTTGGAAAGCCGAGGGTTAAAAGGTTCAAGTCTCAATGGAAGAGGAATTATGGAACAATCAAGCGGTGTTCAAGGTGCATGCTGAGAGGACACACCCAAAGAACATGTTAAATGTGTATGCCGGACTCATCCTATTAACACTCTGTCATCGAACCAGTAGTGTACCTTACTTTTCTGCTTATACGGGATCACTACACGTGTATGTCAGACGCATCCCCTTAATATGCGTAGTTAGAGATCCATGTTATACATCTCTTTCTACTCATATTACATTTTTTTAAACATCTCAAGTTTGTGGGTTTGAACCTAGTTAATGTTTGCATATGTATCTTAGTTTCTTTCAACTACTTTTTGAACTTAGTCATAGTGAACATAAATAATTTCCGGCCATATTATTATGTATATCTTGTCAGGTACTAGTTGCTTATATGAATGTTTCTCAATTTTATGCCACTAAAAGCACAAATGACAAATTTGTGTCGTCAAATCCTGTTTTCATATTGTTATACATCTCAAGTCTGGTGATATAACCAATTTTAATATCTATTTTATTCTAAATTGTTGTAACATCCCAGTTTGGTGTTAAATCTTGTCACAATTCAATGTAAATCTTGTCGAGGTACCAAAACATATTTTATTCTAAATTGTTGTAACATCCCAATTCAATGTAAATGTGTATGCCAGACTCATCCTATTAACACTCTGTCATCGAACCAGTAGTGTACCTTACTTTTCTGCTTATACGCGATCACTACATGTGTATGTCAGACGCATCCCCTTAATATGCGTAGTTAGAGATCCATGTTATACATCTCTTTCTACTCATATTACATTTTTTTTAAACATCTCAAGTTTGTGGGTTTGAACCTAGTTAATGTTTGCATATGTATTTTAGTTTCTTTCAACTACTTTGTGAACTTAGTCACAGTGAACATAAATAATTTCCCGCCATGTTATTATGTATATCTTGTCAGGTACTAGTTGCTTATATGAATGTTTCTCAATTTTATGCCACTAAAAGCACAAATGACAAATTTGTGTCGTCAAATCCTGTTTTCATATTGTTATACATCTCAAGTCTGGTGATATAACCAATTTTAATATCTATTTTATTATAAATTGTTGTAACATCCCAGTTTGGTGTTAAATCTTGTCACAATTCAATGTAAATCTTGTCGAGGTACCAAAACATATTATAACTAGATTTATATTAAAGGGAGATCTTCATAGACATGCAACCCTGCCATTAGTGGTGGATCTAGAAACTTGTGCAAGGGGGGATAAATCGCTTATATAAAATTTAACATTTTGCTCAGTCTATCTATTCACACTTAAATATGAGACTCTTAACTTAAAATTGGCTTCCGCTTACTCCGAGTAACATACATATCCATTTTCCTAAGCATAAACAAATAAAACTCCACTTCAAAAAAATTAAATTAAAATATTCAACTAATGTTCAAAATTTTATCAATCTAATTAGCAAATCAAAAACTTAACCTCAAGGTGCTCGGAGAAGTGCTTGAAGGTCACAACATCGTCGTGTGTCTGCCAAGCCACTTTTTAGGGTTTCCAGAAGTCCTTGCGCAAACCACTTGGGAATCGAGCCATGAGTGCAGTATGGACCATATTGGCAATCAAGGAGGTGGTTCACCAAGTTTGGTCCCGATTGGTGCACAATTACTTGGTCATGTGCAATAGTGGTTAAGGTCGGGCGCACTAGAGCAAGAAGCATCCACACAATCTTTGGTTTGAGGTCCTTTTCGCCGCACACATGGGGTTCCATTTGACTTCTTTGGACATGTGGAACACCTTGGCAAAGTCTCACCCCAGGTACATGAGTGGATCGTCCGTTGGCTCGAGGAGGATATGCTCGCCGCACACGCCGAGTACGAGGCTGACAATGAAACATAGAAAAAGGGTTGCTTCTAAGAATTTAGGCTTGGCCTTAGGCCCATTTTGGGAGGCCCATTTTTGTGTTTTAGCTAGTATAAAAGCCAAACAAGTTTACTTGTTCTAGGTTGGAAAATTTGAGATCAAAACTCTTAAGTGTTTTTCTTTCTTCAAGTTAAGTTAATGTAAGTTCTTCCTTCAAGTTAAGTTAATTTAAATTCTTGAATGTGAAGGTGGCCATATCATTCCCATACGTGAGTTCACCCTCGCCAAGAGTTAGGTGGATCTATCCTAGCCACTTACGAGTCTCTCAAGCTCCTTGGATGGATTCTTATTGAGTGTTAAGTGCCTATCTTCACCATCCATCATCCCGCATGAAGTGCCTCTTCAAAATCCCACATCAATGGCCCATTTTTGCATCGTGGAGTTGTTGTCATGCAAGATCATCAACTTCTCCTTCAAGAATGACACTTATTTCAAGATCTCGACGTTTCAAGATCCTTGAAGCTCATCATGTTGTAGAGAAGTATATGAGGAAATATGAAGTTCTCTATCCTGTATTTATAGTAAAAAAGCCTCCTCCAAGAAGATTTATGTGGAGTTGGTTGGTACTTTAGGGGTAATTTGTGTCAGTTTTTTATCCTTTTTCTTATCATATCAAGCATTTATTTTTTCATCATGTCATGTACGTTTATAAAGAACTAGGAGTTGTTACTGTATTATTAGGTACCATTTGTGTGGGTTTAGGAGACAATTTAGGACATTGGAGCTAAAGAGTTGAAGTGAAGAAATATAGAGAATTACAGAAGACTTGGAGCTGGAGCCTCGGACGCAGAAGAGACGCTGAAGATTGGAAACAAGAGCTAATCCGCGCCCGCAAAAATCACACCCGCGCCCGCGAAAATCACTGGACGAGAGCTGTTACATAGGCCAATCCGCGACTGCGGAAGTTCTGGCCGCGGCCGAGGATCATGGGCCGGGAATCAGAAAAGTTGTTCCGTTTTATACTTTCAGTATTTTGTTTTTAGACTTATTATTATTAGGTATTTAAGTTTAGAAAGCCCTAGTTTGAGAGATTATTCAGTTTGGAGTTTTACGCTGCCTCTTTCTCTTAGTTTTTGCTTACAAACCATGAGAATGAACTAAACACCTTTGTTTCGCCTGACGATTGAAGCCTTCAGTTGATTTGGTTGTAAGATTATAACTCTTGTTCTATTTCCTTTGGGTTGTATTAATTCTCTTTGAACTCATCTTTATTGAATCTTGCTGATTTCGCTAGCTTGTGCAACTAGTTGATGTTAGTAATTTTCTATTGCTAGGATTTGGTTATTTCTGATTGAAATTCCTTATCTAGAGTAGTAACCACAATTTACAGGAACTGGTTGTGAATGTTTATTTTGAAGAGAATTGATTGCATGTTGAATACTGACTGGTTGTTAAGTGTTGCATGTATCCTGCTTAATTCATATGCCTACTGATGTTGTTAAATTGAATCTTGATGGTTTCTTGATTGTTTAATAGTTAGTATTTTTAGGGTTGGTTGACATGTTAATATACACAAGATCGGAATAGGAACAGCCATAGGATTGAATGAACTTGAGTTAATCAATGATCAACCTATCATACTGAAGTGTGGATATTTGTTAGGTGAAGCGCCCTCACAATCATATTTACAACAATCTTAACCACTTTCTGCTTTAATTCATTAGTAATATTAGAAATCAAACAACAATCCCCCTTAGTTCCTAGTTGATAACTTGCTTTCTTACATAGAGATAGATCATTTGATTCCCTTGGGTTCGACCCTTATTTGTCTGCTATACTTAGTTAGGTTTTTATGGATTCTTTGATAGGCATAACGACTTTAGCCTAGTCAAATTTGGCGCCGTTGCCGAGGATTTCAATTTTCTGTTTCTCTGTTTGTTTGTTTATCAACTGTTGTGTGGACCTGTCTTATGGTCCACACCCATGCTACTAATTCTCCAATCTTAGATCTTGATACAGAAATTGAGAGAACACTTTCCAAGAACCGCAGAGAAGTGCGTGAGCAACTCGAGATGGTTGTAGAACAGACTTTGAGGCAGCTAACTGCACCGAATCTAGAGCAGCAACCGCTTGTTGTGCAATTTCCTGAGTTGGCGGACGGTGTCAACTTTGAGTTGAAGTCTGGATTAATTCACTTGCTACCCCACTTCCATGTGATGAATGAAGAAGACCCCAACAAGCATCTTTCTGAATTTCACGCTGTCTGCATCAGCATGAAGCCAAGGGGAGTCACTGAGGACCAAATCAAGCTAAGGGGCTTTCCTTTCTCTCTGAAGGATTCGGCCAATGATTGGTTCTAGTATCTAGCTCCAGGAAGCATAGATACATGGGCTAAGATGAAGAAAGCCTTTTTGGAGAAGTACTTTCCTGCAACAAAGCTCAATAGCCTGAAGAAGAACATCAGCAACATCGAATAACATGCTACTGAGACTTTGTACGAGTATTATGAGAGATTCAAGAGATTGATATCGAGCTGTCCATACCATGGTTATTCTGACCAAGACCTCGTCCTATATCTGTATGGCGGACTTCTTGATGATGAGCGTAGAATGGTGAACGCAGCTTATGGTGGTAACATTCTGAACAAAACTGCAGCTGCAACATTTGAGATGTTTTTTGAGTTATCTGAAGGCTCAAGGCAGTTTAGCAAGAGAGCGAGCTTTCAAGCAGTAAAGGCCGCATATTCTCATCCATCATCTTCACTGCAATATGACGTGAATGAGTTGAAGGAGATGATGAGGCGTTTCATGGTGAAAGGAAACCATCAACAAGTTAAGGCATGTGGCATCTGCTATGATACGATGCACCCTACTGATGCATGTCCAACACTGCAAGAGCCCACCGCTGAAGTGAATGCTATGGGAGATTTCAGACCTCCTAGACCAAGATATGACCCATACTCAAACACTTACAATCCTGGATGGAGAGATCACCCCAATTTGAGATATGGGAACCAGCAGAACCAACAGTTCCATCAGCGGCAACAGCAATTTCAGCAGCCTGGAGGTCCACAACAACAATTCCGATCACCATATGATCCTACACCTTAGGGGCAGAGTCCGAGTTCCTCAATGTCTGTTGACGACATGATTAAATCTCTTGCTCAGAGCATGACCACCATGACCCAGATTGTGACTACAATGCAGAGCAATTTGGTGCAATTTCAGCACGAGACCAAGTCTAGCATTCAAAACTTGGAGAATCAGGTTGGGCAGATCTCTCTGGCAGTGAGCAAACTAGAGGCCAGGGATGCGCGTACACTCCCATCCCAAACGGAGTTGAACCCAATACAGAATATGAGTGCAATAATGTTGAGGAGTGGGAAGCACGTGGATAACAGAGGACCCTTACCTGAAAGGGACGAATCATATGAAGTGACGAAGGCTGCAGACAAGGAACCGCGACTGCGGGTCCAAAACCGTGACCACGGTTTTCTTACAGAGGAGGCACTGCAGAAATATGAAATTTTGGAGGATGAATAGTGTCAAAATCCACGACCGCGAAATTTTTTTTGCGATTGCGGATTGGTCCCTGAAATACAAGATTTTCCAAAAGCCGATCCACGGCCGCGAGTCCCAAACAGCGACCGCGGATTTCCTGCTGACGTCCAGGACGACTATGTGCGTCCGAATTTTCCTCCCCTCGGCTCTCAAAAGCCACTTGCGCCATTCCCTGAGGCGATGAAGGACACTAGAAGGTCGGAGAACGACAAGGGGATCTTCGAAACCTTCAGCAACTGTGAGGTAAACATCCCTTTGATAAAATTGATTAAAGTGTTCCTCGTTATGCTAAATTTCTTAAGGCATTATGTACGATCAAGAGGAACCAGAAGTTGAAGGTAAAGAAAAAGGTTCAGGTAAGTGAAAATGTGTCCGCTATGCTTCAAAAGTGAATGCCTAAGAAGTGTAGCGACCTTGGCATGTTTATCATTCCTTGCACGATAGGTGACACCAAGTTTGATAAAGCCATGTTAGATTTAGGTGCATCTAATAATGTGTTGCCTTACTCGCTATATGAATCTTTGGGGCTTGGACCATTGCATGAAATTGGGACAATGATTCAATTGGCGGATTTGTCTAATGTTTATCCAAAATGAGTAGTACAGGATGTTCTGGTAAAGGTTGATAATCTGATTTTTCCTGCTGACTTCTTTGTGATGGATATGGGACATGACAAGCATACAACCCCGGTGATGTTAGGTAGACCGTTTCTGAAAACGGCTAACACAAGAATTGATGTGAGTAGTGGTTCACTCACTATGGAATTTGATGGGGTAAGGGTAGAGTATAACATTGATGATGCTAAGAAACACCCTCCTGATAATGATTCTTTGTGTTCTGTTGATGTGCTAACTTAAATTGATCTGAAAAGCACTGAGTCGAGCCACGACGTTAACCAAGGCGTTGCTTGGGAGGCAACCTGAGGTGTGTAATTCTTTTCATGTCTTTTCTTTTCAAGTTTCTATTATTGTTGTTTTGTTTTTAGACTAAAATGCAGGTAGGAGTTTCGAAGACGGAGTCCGCAGCACAACAGACGTGAAACCATGATCCCGGTCCAAAAACCGCGACTGCGGTTTTATCACTGTAAGTCTCCTCATCTGGAAAAAAAAAGAAAAAAAACTGCGGGCGCGGGTGAAAACCGCGATCGCGGCCCCGCTGCCCAACTTTACTCCGCTGCTGAGATGATGAAACGACATGCTTTAACTGCTGAGGAGGAGAAGATTAGCGTGAGATTTCCATTTGGTACCTCATGATGGAACGACATGCTGCAGCTGATGATGAGGAGGAGGAGCAGCAAGAGGACTTTGCAGATATGCCGGTTGATACTGTTTTCACTGATTATGCATATGCTGTTGATGGACAACACAGTGCAGCAGGCACTTCGAGTGATCCAGACCCAGGTAGACAATATGGGGAGTGGATAGTTAAGCTTGATGAGGACGTGCGGATGCTCCCAGATCAGTCGATGGTGCAGTGCTCTTACAGTCAACATTGGGACGCCTTTGCTTCACACAGATGGGAGACATATAGAGGACCGACAATCGATAAGATTGATTACATTGCCTCCCGTTATTGCACCAGAGACTCTTGTTTCCATGACTTTCCACTGCCACGCCAGCCACGACATCTGAGACGCAGACCACCTCGGCATCGCTAGTGGGTATCTTTCTTTCCCCCCAGATTATCACTTTTTGTCTTTCATTCCATTGAGGACAATGCAATCTTCAAGCATGGGGGAGGGAGTTATACTTGTTGGTCGTCTGTACTACTGTTTTTCTTATATTAAAAAAAAAACCTGGGCTAAGTCAAAAACCTGAAAAGGCGGCTTAGGCAATAAGCAGGTGGCCAAGACCAGCATTAGGCTGGGGTAAAAAGAGGCTGAAGAGCGATGTGAGGACTGATGAGCTCATCTTTGAAAAATGAAATGAGTGGCTAGGTGAAAACCCGAAAGGACGCCTAGGCAAAATGAGTGAAAAGAAGAGGAGTGATTATTAGGATTCATTCATTCAGGCGTGGCGACATAAGTGGTGGAGTCATAAGGAGGATTCGGGTAGGTCACTTTGGGGAGTTATAAGAAGATAGACTGGAGCTAGGATTAGATGGTCACATTCACTCTATGGTGTCCGGGTTAAGCTTGGGGGAAGTACTCCGCTTTCCTTGAAGTTGGTGTGTTGTGTTGGTGCCCTAGAGATTCATGTGTAGGTACAGTTCTTAGTGGAGTTTGTTTTGTTGTGCTTCCTGAGACCTTGGGTATTTCATTGGAGGAGTAGGTTTCCATTAGCTTACTCGAGGACGAGCAAGGTCTAAGCATGGGGGAATTTGATACGCTCTACTTTATAGTGCGTAACTAGGAGCTGTTACTATATTTTTAGGTACCATTTGTGTGGGTTTAGGAGACAATTTAGGACATTGGAGCTGAAGAGTTGAATTGAAGAAATATAGAGAATTACAAAAGACTTGGAGCTGGAGCCTCAGATGCAGAAGAGACGCTGAAGATCGGAAACAAGAGCTAATCCGCACCCGCGGAAATCACCCCCGCGCCCGCGGAAATCACTGGACGAGAGCTGTTACAGAGGCCAATCCGCAACAGCGGAAGTTCTGGCCGCGGCCGCGGATCATGGGCCGGGAATCAGAAAAGTTGTTCTGTTTTATACTTTCAGTATTTCGTTTTTAGACTTATTATTATATTATTAGTAGTAGTAGTAGGTATTTAAGTTTAGAAAACCCTAGTTTGAGAGATTATTCAGTTTGGAGTTTTACGCTGCCTCTTTCTCTTAGTTTTTGCTTACAAACCATGAGAATGAACTAAACACCTTTGTTTCGCCTGCCGATTGAAGCCTTCAGTTGATTTGGTTGTAATATTATAACTCTTGTTCTATTTCCTTTGGGTTGTATTAATTCTCTTTGAACTCATCTTTATTGAATCTTGTTGATTTCGCTAGCATGTGCAACTAGTTGATGTTAGTAATTTTCTATTGCTAGGATTTGGTTATTTCTGGTTGAAATTCTTTATCTAGAGTAGCAACCACAATTTACAGGAACTAGTTGTGAATGTTTATTGTGAAGAGAATTGATTGCATGTTGAATACTGATTGGTTGTTAAGTGTTGCATGTATCCTGCTTAATTCCTATGTCTACTGTTGTTGTTAAATTGAATCTTGATGGTTTCTTGATTATTTAATAGTTAGTATTTTCAGGGTTGGTTGACCTGTTAATATACATAAGATCGGAATAGGAACAGCCATAGGATTGAATGAACTTGAGATAATCAATGATCAACTTATCATACTGAAGTGTGGATATCTGTTAGGTGAAGTGCCCTCACAATCATATTTACAACAATCTTAACCACTTTCTGCTTTAATTCATTAGTAATATTAGAAATCAAACAACAATCCCCCCTAGTTCCTAGTTGGTAACTTGCTTTCTTACATAAAGATAAATCATTTGATTCCCTTGGGTTCGACCCTTACTTGTCTGCTATACTTAGTTAGATTTTTAGGGATTCTTTGATAGGCATAACGACTTTAGCCTAGTTAAAAGGGTTAACAATAAAATAGGAAACGGGAACATTAACACAAGATTTTCCATTAAATACTCAGTTTAGCCACCAGATATTGATCTCAATATTATTTGGCAAAACTATTGGGTTAATAGTATGACAAATGATTGACACAACCAATTTATTTCTAATTGTCAAGAAAGGGGGAACATTAACTGGTCTTTATTGTTATTGTAGTGACAAGTTGCATGGTAATGATTTTGTGATGTTATGTCAACCGAATTTGGGGAATACGAGTACTTGCTATTTCTGGTCTGTTTTGTGTAAACCATCATTTCCAATATATATCTAACTGACAATTAACCGTATTCAACTAAACCGTCATCCCTTTCATCAGTATAGTAATAATTTGACATCATATCCCCCTTACTTCTTCCGGTATAAGAATGGGTCTAACCTTGTTGACATTATCAGAAAAAGCCTCCTCCAATGCTCCATGTTCAAGGAGTTTCCCCAAAAATCAATGCATACCCCATGGCTTTACAAATCCCCTCAACGTTGATGCAAATTGCATCCCAACTGTTGGTATGACTTCAAATAACCAGATCTGTAGTAATAAGTGGTTTGAGTATTAGCCAATAACCAAACCATACAATCAATGTATGTATTATGCAAAACAACATCATGTCACCCTAAATCGTATGATCATGTCAGCCTAAATTGTATGATCATGTCACCTTATACTATAAAATATCACTCTAATGCAGAACACATCATACAACAAATATGCAAAGCAACACATCCTGTTATTTTTTTATGATTACTTTTACCTCCAAACAACACAAAACTCAACAAATCATAATTGAATAACTAATAAACCAATCCAAATCTGGCAGTTCACATTCTAAAAAATCATTCTATCACATATAACTCGTTACCCCGACACCCATCTAATGCAGATTAAAAAATACTTGAATCACCAATGATAGTCCTTGAATTGAATATGAAAATCTTGGTTGAATGGGAAATAGTTTTGCCTTCTCTACTTGTCCATCCTTTTAGCCAATAAGTTTGTCAAAGATTTGTGTAGCTCTTGATAAGCAAGCTTTCCCCAATGATACGCATACCTATCCATGATCTCCAAAAGCTTCACATGTTGAGGCTTCACAAGCCTCATCTTATCCCCTTCCAGCAATAGCCCATCCACTATAAACAAGAGTGCCAACTTCAATTTGCAATTTTCCATCTCACGATAACTGTTGTTTAGTCCCAAACTTTCAATGTGGGATAGTTTTATTCTCCACAAACGTTATCAAAAAAACTAACAACAGACTATGCATTATAACTAGAGGTGTCAAACGGGTCGGGTTCGGGTTTAAGCGTATCGGGTCGGGTTCGGGTCGGATCGATTGCGGGTCAAAATTTGCGGGTTGATTGCGGGTCGGGTCGTTGCGGGTCAGGTACGGGTTCGGGTCGACCCAGCGGGTCGAGAGCGCCTTGTCATTTAAAAAAAAATGAATATTAAAATAATATTTTAATTAAAATAAAAAAATTGTTGTTATATAACATTTTAATAATAAAATTCAATATAAAATTTAAGATATAAAATATAAGCACATTTGTATTGACCCAACGGGTCGACCCAACAGGTCAATGACCCAACCCAGAAGTTTTCGGGTCGAACGGGTCGGGTCACTTTTGACCCAATACTTTTCGGGTCGGGTCTCAACCCAGAAAACGCGGATCGGGTTTGCGAGTCGGGTCAAATTTTGACAACTCTAATTATAACTCCATTTTGAAATTGCGAGAACCAGCCGCCTTATTTCTGGGATTTCACACATGAAACAGAACATGAATCATGGATTCCTCCCTACCAAAAGTTTCGCATAAATCATCGACGCCTCATCAGATTGACCTTTGTTGGCAGAGCTTCTGTAACAAATCAACACATACTCCCTTCGTTTGATAATACTTGTCGTTTTCGATTTTGACACAACTATTAAGAAATGCAATGATTGTAAGACCCGAGGCCTTAGAAGCGACATGCCAACCCAGGAACTTCCTAGGAGGTCACCCATCGTGATACTACTCTCGTCCTAGCACGCTTAATTTTATAGTTTTTTGTCCTCACTTGAACCCTGAAAAGGAAGAACTCTTGTTGATATGGATAACACTCTAATCCTTATAAAGAATTACATATATGGGGCAGTACAATGATTAAGTTACAAACTACATATTTTCCCTAAAATTTACAATTTAATAACTATCAATTTCTTTATTAATCAATGGATAAAGAGATTTGCATAAAATATATTACTATGTATAATTTTCGATAACATATTTCTTGATTTCTTCGTAACATATTATAAATTATTATTTAAAATTCTAAAATAAAAAAATATATTTTAAGCTAAAATACATATATTACCGGAGCGAGTAAAGTCCATGTAAAATAAATTAATTTATATTAACTTATTTTATACACTATATGCCTAAATGTAATTATAAATCATTATACTTTTGCATGGACTTTCAGGCATATGATGTATAAAAATAAATTAATTCTTTATTTATACTCCCTGTTTCCACAGATCTGAGAGCACACAGTGGCAAGAACGAGGCCTAATGGGTTGCTCAGTTTACATTGCTCTTCGAGGCTGCTACGTGACATATATTACCATCATGGCATGACCCATGACTTGTGCACAAACTTCATATAATAAGGGCTCAACTATTCGGTGCATAGACATTTTTGCCTTTTGGCGCATAGGGTCGCGTATAACGTGAGAATAGACTTTCCACGTTACGCGTCGATACTGACCCATTCAAGACCCACACGTAACGTGTGAATTGGCTACACACGTTACGTGTGGGATCGGTTCACACGTTATGTGTGACATTGTATCACACGTAACGTGTGGGAATCTGGCTATAAAAGCCAGATTCGGCTCCTCCTCTTCATTCATCTGGTCACTCAGCCGCGTCTACCACTCCAACCGTCTACCACTCCTTGCCCCTCCCGCGTAACGTCTCCTTGCCCCTCCCGCGTAACGCCTCCTTGCCCCTCCCGCATAAGGTTAGTTCCTAGAAATAATTATTTGATTTTGTTTTTAATAAATTTAAAGTGTTTGGTTAGGAAATGTAGATCCACACAAAGTATTTGGTTAGGTAGATCTAGGTTTGGATGGTAGATCTACGATGTAGAGATGATTTGGATGGTAGATCTAGGTTTTGTAGAAGTTTTTGTGATGTTTATGAATTTGGTTAGGTAGATCTAGGTTTGTTGACATTTTGTGTGGAAAAATGAAAGTGGAAGTGATGATATTGTTAGATTGGTAAAAATTGTGGATTTGTTGTTGAATTTTGGGTATATTTGATTAAAAAAAAATCGGACTGTCTCGCCGGAGAAGACGACCGGAAAGTTGCCGGAATATCGCCGGAAAGTCGCCGGCGGCTTGCCGGTGAAATTGGAATGTGCACATTCACACGTAACGTGTGAATGTGCACCACGCGTTACGTGTGAGAGCAAGTCACACGTAACGTGTGAATTTGCATTTTTTTGATATCTTGAACGTTGATTTTCTGTTTGTTGATTTTTGTTGATTAAAATGTGTTGATATGTAACCGCAGATGGAACCTGGGGAAAGAACTGAACGCAGGATACGTCGCAACCTTGTACGCCAACAGTCGTATGTGACTGGCGAAGAGGTCAAAAGGTCGGAAAAGAGGCAACGGAGGGATGTGTGCTACCGGGATGATGAGACCGGCGCATACCAGATTGGAGCAGGTAGCAGTATTGGGGCTGGTTTAGGGTTTCAAACTGGAGTCGGTAGCAGTAGTGGGGCTGCTGGCGATACTGGCATGATAGGAGTGCATAGCCTAATGGCAGTGCCGTCATTTATTGGGGGTAGAGCAGGCTCTGAGCCTCCGAGGGACCCAGACTATGAAGGAAGTCCGCTGCATTGTTATTCTGATACAATAGATCAGAATAACTATTACGGGCGGAATTTTAGTCTGCCGATACTACCGCCGCATGTGAGCCCTCATCATAGCCCGATGGATTATTATCAGGGAGATGAGGAGCAGGACAACCCGTGGGAGAACCCGGCAGTGTACCCGAACGCTGCCTATCATCAGCCTATGGTAAGTACATTTAGTATAACATGCATTTGTTTACAATTCATTATTGCATCTGATCTATTTAATAAATGTAGGATCATGCCTGTACATGGGGGACTCAGGACCAGGGGACTCATGACCAGTCCAGCAATGCCTGGATTCCAAGAGAAGACGCCCCAAACACGGCGGGCGAGGAGCCGGGCGAGGAGCCTCAGGAAGCCTCTTCTTTGCGGGGAAAACCACCCCGGTCAAAGAAGAATGTCAGATACGACCCTGAACTGGTGGTGAGCGTTCCTGGAGGTCCGGAGAGACCTGAACTCCTAAAGAGTTTTGTAAACCACGTGGCGTACCTCCTTTACCAGCGCGTTGTAAGTTACACGTAATGCAATTTTTTTAATTATTAATCTTGTTTTAAATAAGTCTGTATGATTGCTTAATTATGTTCATATACAGTCGGTGCAACCCTTGAGGTTCCAGCAGCGAGGCAAGCAGTTACGCTCATGGCGTCTCACAATGGAAGACGCGTGGGGTAGCATGGCGTTGGCGTCCGGGCTATGTCATCTATCGGACATCATGCATGAGCATGTGGATGAGACGCTGATTGGTGCCTTCGTCGAGCATTGGCAACCGGAAACCAACTCATTCCACATGCCATGGGGAGAGATGACTATAACTCTCCATGATGTGTGGATGATCCTTGGGCTTAACATACAAGGGCAAGACATGGGTCCCCCAAAGAAATGGCACGAGCAGCTGAGCCGCAATGATTTGAAGAAGGCGTTGATGGAGCAGACGCATGAGTTTTTTGAGTTGGAGGATGGTGCTATCGTCGCCGGTAACTTGCACGCGGGAGATTTTAAGACTCATTGCGAGGAGTTGGCGTCGAAGAAGCTGGCGGCTGGGTTCTTGCTGTACTTGGTGGGGTCTGCCCTCTTTCCTGACAAGTCTCAGCATCGCTTGCCCGTTTATTACACTCCGTTCGTGACTGATCTCACAAAAGTCACGAACTATGCATGGGGTACCGGTGTTCTTGCACACGTGTACCACAGCTTGGGCGAGTGCACAAGAAAAGAGGCACGGGTCATGTCCATGTGTTTCACTCTGATCCAGGTATTAAATGGCTTGAATAAAAATATCTAAATTTTTGTTATAGATATATTATATGTTTGTTATGTAGGGAATTGACATATGTGTAATTATTTTGTAGTCATGGATATATCAGTACTTTCCCATGTTTAGACCTGCACAGAGTGTTTACTGGGACCCACAACAGCCGATCCCATACGCCAGAAAATGGGACATGTCACATGAACCCAACCGGACCAGGAATTATAGGGAGGAGCTGGATGAGATGCATGCTGATAGTGTAAGTGCATATACGGTCCTTATCTATTATGTTAAAATATATATGCATGATAAGTTGTTTGAAATTCAATTGTGTTTAGGTTGAGTGGATGCCATACGGCTCCATTGACTTCAATAATGAGATGTTTGCTTCATCGCGATTTCATGGAGTCATATCCTGTTTGTGGGTCACCGAGCCTTACATGCCGGATCGAGTAGCTCGGCAGTTTGGGCGTGCACAACAATGTCCAAGACCACCGATTGTTCCCATTAAGGCATGGAGGGGCGTGAAGATTAACAGTTACACGGTGGAGTACGATAGATCCTTACATGCATGGAATGCCCGCAATGAACATTCCATTAGCCTGCAAGCCATGGGTCCTCCAGTCCGTCAACACCACCAGTGTACCGATGATTACATGCAGTGGTACCTCCAACATACACATCCATTCATCATCCCTCAAGAGGATCGTTACACTCAGCAGCAGGTAAGTAATCATGTAATTATATCCTGTTTATTTTTGACTTCGTGTATGTTTATTAATCGTATCCACTTATCTTCTGTGCAGTGCCTTGATAGTTGCTATTCACGTATGGATCCATATCGCGATCATCACCATGGAGATGACCGATGTGAAGACGTAGCCGAGGCGTTACGGCAATCATTGGAGCAAATGTATCCCTTCCTTTCGAACCATTGAACTTGGCTGCTTCGTCATTTGAGCATTAGTTTGAATGTTTTGTTAAAATTTGAATGTTATGACTTGAGTTTGAATGTGTTTGTTGAAGTTTGAATGTTATGACTTGAGTTTGAATGTTTTGTTGAAGTTTGAATGTTATGACTTCAGTTTGAATGTTTTGGGGAAGTTGTTTGGATTATGACATGATAAGCGGTATTTTACATAGCGCTACTAGTAGTTATTAGCATATTATTGAGGAGATTTGGATTTGATTTATGGGATATTTCTGTAATCCGGAGAAAAGGTGAGAAGTGGTTAAATCATAGGATTTACAGAGTTTTGGAGGTAAGTTGGTGTTTGAGGTGCGGAGCTGCATTGTGGATGTTTTTGGAAGCACTTACGAGTTGAAGGCGGTGCCCGAAGTCATATAGGAAAGGTGATGATCAGAAGACAGAAGTTGCTGAAGTCCAAAACGGCGACCGGAGGTGATCGCGGTTGGTCGCGGTTTTCCAAAAGGGCGACCGGAGGCGATCGCTGTTGGTCGCGGTTTTCCAAAACGGCGACCAGCAGTTAGAAGATTTCCAGCAGAACCTTGGGGAGCACAAACCGCGATCCCCCGCGATCGCGGTTGGTCGCGGTTTTCTGAGCGATTGAACAGTTTCCGCTTTTCTCGAACTGCTTGGCTGTTTCGTTTTGTTTAATTAGTTATGACTTCAGTTTGAATGTTTTGGGGGAAGTTGTTTGGATTATGACAACAATAGGAATGTCGTACTCATTGCAGCATACTATAGGAATGTCGTACTCATTGCATCATATCATTCATTACATAAATCGACTGTTTCGACCTTCTTCTTTCGTTTTGGCTTCTTTTCGTCCTTGTCTGGTTCATACTCCAACGAACGATCTAATAGCCATTGATCTACGTAATCACCCGCAGACGGGTCATGATGATACAGCCACCCCGAGTAAATAGGAGGCAAGGGCGAAGTTTTGGCCAGCCTAATCTACATGAAAATCAATGCATCATACATATGTTTTAACACAAGATAGTATAAACAGATGTTTTAACACAAGATAGTATAAAAAGATGTTTTAACACAAGATTGTATTAACGTACCGCAATAAAATGTTGCTCGTTCTCGACATGGCAAATGCATACCGTCTTCAGATTCTCCCCAATCGATGCTTCGTTTGTCTTCCCCCTCATAGGCAGGTATGTCATCCCCACGCCACGACCGACGGTAACGAACACACATGTGAATGCCGTTGCCACCAAACATCCCATATCCGGGAGCTCCAACCACGTCTCCGGTGGGGCCGGCCTGTTCGGTGAAGGAAACCAATCAAGCTTCACCTCCATTGCCTCAAGTTTCATCGTAGACACCCAAAGTGGCGCGAGTAGCTCATACTCTTTTCTCAATGTAGCGATCATGGTACGTCGAACAAATTCCCACTTATCTTGCCCTAAGCCCAGACCATGCGCAATGGCTCTGTACCCGCAGTTTCCATCATCCACTATCTCATACCATCCTCCAAAGTGTGGTCTCATACACTTGGGGAACTGTGAAAGATATCGCCACGGGTTCTTGATCAATGACATGGCACCACACAGTAAGGGTAGGCCCGTCTTCGGTGGTCTTCCTTTTTGCTTTTTCGGAGGTGTTCCGTCCATCTGTTGGTCAGTGTGCTCCCATGATGAGGGTTGTCTTTTGGTGGCAAAGTTCAGAGCTCCTTGAGGCCGACCCTTATGCCTGACTTTGGCTGGCTCTTCCAGAGTAGTCTGCTCTGGATGTGCTATACTTCTAAGTGTACAGACTGCTCTTTGTTGAATCTCCACTGGCAATGTGGGGAAGACGCTTCGGGCAAATTCGTCAAGCAAAGATCTATTCACGGTGCGTGTGCAGAATTCTTCCTCTTCTGATGTCTTCACTTCTGACAAGGTCAGTTGCCTCCAGAACGGATGCAACGAGCTAGGTTCAATTGGGGTCTCGCTCCGAACATTTTGCGCCATGTCATGAACGCAAGGCAAGCCATCTCTGACCCTCATCTGGCATCTGCATATAGTGCTCCACACTGGAGCTTCTCCTTTCCTGTATTCCTCAATCAAACGAGCTAGTGCAACCGCAGACACCTTGAAGTGCAGCTTACGAAAAAGATGTGCGTCTGTTAGCAGCGTATATCTCTTCCCAATGCTCTCATTCAATGCCCCCCGAATCTCAGTAATATGACTGTGCAACCGTGTATCATATTGATCGAACACAGTGCAAAGGTTGCCATCGTTGCTTGTGAAGAAGCTTTTCAGACTGGAATGGGCCCCTTTAACCCTGTATTACAATCAAGAATCCGAAAATTAGTTTGATTGTTGTAAAGGTCTAACTAAGTTCAAATAACTAGCTAAATTTAGATAAACCATTGATGCACATACCTGTTAGTGGTGGTAGTACCGAGCGTGAACACTGTATCTGTCCATACAGAGACGATTCTTTCCTTGTAGGGGTCAAACCAGTTTTTTTGTAGGTACTGAACACATTTTGGAGCTTTCTTCCAATCACACTTCAGCTTCCAGAGTGATCTTTCATACCCTTGTATGGTCCTTTCCTTGAAGAGCTTCATGCAGTCGTTGGAAAACGTTGTGCCCCTAAACTTGCCCATGGCCTTCTTCCCGAAGTCTTCAATATTCTTTCTCACATGCCGCCTATATAGGAGGAATTTTGCTTCTGGAAACTGCTTCTCTAATGCGTTCATCAACGCCTTCTCCCGATCAATGACCGCACATGTGGGTGCTCGTTGCACCTTGGCAAACATCTTAGCAAGTTGCTCTATGGCCCATTTGTAACTGTCTTCGTCCTCCTTCTCCAGAAATGCCCCGGCAATATTGTAGTTTTTCCAAACTGATGTGATGCCGATAATTTCAAGGAAGGGCAAATTGTAGCTGCACACATAATCATATATAAAATACAATGGCGTCCTAACCTTGACATGAAAAAATGAAGAGTATAATTCATATGTTTGTTACTAACTAGTTAGTTGCATATGTAGAGTCCAACAGCACAATGTACGGAAATGCCTTTAGCAACCGCAACTGATCCTGGCTTGCAAAAAAGATATCCGTTATCTTGTTGGTCTCCTTGTTGAATCTATACTCCATGAAGTACCCCTTCTCATTGCACTCATAGAAGAATTGTTGTACAACTGTTCTTCCTTCCATGCCCTTCTTTCTTATCTCGTGCATGATGTTGTATACTTGCTTCATCTTGGTCAAATTTCCAGGGGACGACTGGATTGTAGTATGAATCTTCTTAGGCTTACAATGATTGACCGTCATCACCCTTATAATCTCCTTCTCTTCAGCAGTTGGTCGCCCAGCTAATGCACTACCATACAAATTGTCTCCTATGACATGGTTGTGAGTTCCATGTTGTACAGTGATCCTCCACAATCCCTTCGGCCTTTCTTTCAGCCTCAACATGAAGGGACACCCACATTTCTTCGACCTTGTGATGTCTCTCACTTGGTCAGCTCCTTTAGGGACGTTTTGTCCATGCCTATCATACGGTAACCAAGTCCCCCCGAGGGTCGAAGGGGTGGAAGCTTTATTCCTCCACTTTTTGATGCAGAATTGCTGATTCATAGCAATCTCCCGCGCCCACAAAAAGGCTTCTTCTCTAGACTCCCAGATTTGATCAGATGTGAAGAACCTTGAATAATCGGCCGAGACGTACACATCCTCCTCCGGTAGTACACTGAACTGAGGCTGTGTGTGTAGGGATGGAAAGCACAGCTGTGGGGTAGCATGAGATGAAGATGCTTCTGGAGGAAACGGTATCCCAACATCAAATGATGGTATATCAATAACTGGTTGAGGCGTGTTCCAATCCTGCAGTTTTTCAGGCGTTTCCCAAACCGGAAATGTCTTCTGTGGAGTGCTCCAATCATTGAGGGAGATATTGTTTAACCCCTCGTATAAATGATAGTTCGTCTGCATACACGAAATCATGTCATCAATTAGTGCACTAATTATAAAAAAGCACGTTTACTGTCAAACCGTGCCATATTACAGAATGAAACCTGGTTTCGGGTGGTGATTACACACGTAACGTGTGAAGAGTGTCCACACGTTACGTGTGAAACACACCCACACGTAACGTGTTGAACACCTTCACACGTTATGTGTGAACATTCTTCACACGTAACGTGTGAAACTGTTCTTCAATGTAACAGCAAATTCGTAGCCCTAAACCCTAAACAACGCTCAATCTTTGTTTCTAATACCCTAAACAATAAAATGAGATCTTTAATATTAAACAATAAGTATCAAAAATAGCTTCCCTAAATCCTAAACAACAAATATAATGGGCCATCAAAAATAACTTCTCTAAACCCTAACCATGAAGCTAAGAACTTTAAACATTTTCAAAACAAGAAATAAAAAAGACAACTTTAGGGTTACTTATAGAAATTATCTCGTTCCAAAGTGGAATATCTTCCCCATTGTTGCTCCAATACTCGTTGTTGTTCGGATTGTCCATTTTTTGTACAAAAAATGTGAGTGAAAATCAAGATTTTGGGAGTGTTTAGGATGAGGGTTTAGGTTCGAAATGGATTCGAAATGGGTTGTTAGCGGACAAAGAAGATGGGTCATTATTACAGTTAGGTGGGGACAAGACGGTTAATTCAATGCGTTTTGCAACAGACTGAACCACACGTTACGTGTCAAACCGTGCCACACGTTACGAGTGAAGTAGATTGGCACGTTACGTGTGAAACACACTAACACGTAACGTGTGATTACTAGGGTTTAGGGTTTAGGCATATGTAGGGTAGGGTAGGATGGATAGGGGTAGGGTTTAGGTTTTGTGGTTTAGGGTTATGGCATTTCGGTAGAGTTTAGAATAATGAGTTTTAAGTTTAGGGTTTAGGGTTAGGGTTTAGGGCTTAGGGTTAGTGTTATGATTAGGGTTTAGGGTTTGAGTTTAGAGTTTATCTTTAATTATTAAGGGTGAATTTGGGTATGCGAGTTACATTGTTTATGAGAGTGGTTGACGTTTAGGGTTATTAGGATAAGAGTGGTTGAGGTCCTTAATGCTAGTGGTTGAGGTCTTTAATGCTAGTGGTTGAGGTCTTTAATTCTTGTGGTTGTGGTCTTTAATTACTACAGTTGTATATATCATTTCACTATATAAGAGGCATTAGGGTTGTTTGTTCACTACAACACTTCCAACACAAGCGGGATTGAAGATTCATTTGTGGGTAAGCTTCTTCTTCCAGTTTCTTTCGATTTAGTAACCCTAATTGGCCTTTTCATATTAATGGATTTGTAGGAAACCAAGCACTACATCAAATAATGACATCTTCATCCGAATCATCATCAAACCTAAATAGGCACCATCAACAAATAAGTGCTCCACAATGCGAGTGTAATTTGAAAACCATTGTCCGTACTTGGGATTTGCAGTGGAACTACGGAAGGAGGTATTGGGGATGCCCAAGACTAGGGTGTTTATACAGGAATTGGATTGATCCTGTGTACGAGGAGAGGGCACACGCGGTTATTCGACAACAATGGCGGGAAAAACAAGATCTTATTAAGGGGAATCAAGATGTTGTTAAGCAAGAACTTTTACAAGATATGGATAAGATGCGTAGGTATAACCTCAATCTATATAATGATGTACATCATATAATGCCTTGATGTCGTATCTTTTGTGTAATGTTGTTTACGTACTATCAACCTTTGTAGGGAGCAAGCAATTTTATCAAAGCAGAGACATGATATGTCGCGAAGTTTTACAAGCGACTATCCTAATTTTTTCAAACGCAACTAGGCGATGTCATTTATTTTGTGCTAGGTTTTCTAAGTTTATGAAGAACTTGTATTATTTCTTGTATTGTGAGCTAAATGTGATTGTATTCATCCAACGTAATGAACAATTCTATTCTATCTTCTATGTTGATTATTTTGGGGTGTTTTTTGTAGGATTTTAGATAAACAAATAAATACTACAAATAAACAATAATATGATACAACATTCATACATGTAACATTATAATATGTATAAAATAAATAATAATTTAACATTGAACAACAAATAAATACCACAAAATATACAATAATATGACATACACAAATACCCTAAACCCTATAACCATTCTAAACCCTATTGACTAATCCACACGTAACGTGTGGGTACAAATCACACGTTACGTGTGAAATGGTCCCACACGTAACGTGTGGAGCACTGTCACACGTAACGTGTGGTTTGTACCCTCACGTTACGTGCGAGCCTATGCGCCAAACGGCAAAATGCCTATGCGCCGAAAAGTAATCGTGTATAATAATTCATATTCATCTCTAGCATTACTTTTGATCTATTATTTATTTTATTTACTTATTTGATATGAAAGGATAAATTATCCCTCGGACAAAAAAAAGAATAAATTACCCAGTCTCGTAGTTAAGGCATCCACAAGGGAGATATCATGGGTTTCTTAAACATTTAAAAATAAAAGAAAATTAATAAAATGTCAGAAAAGTGGAAGAGAAACCCACGTTGGATGAAATGTAGTTTATTGAAGAAGAAACTCATTTCTCCAATAAAGTATGAGTGTCTATTGGCCCTCTATATTTTATTTCTTTCTTTCTCACTATATGTATCTTATTATATTTATTTATTTTCCTAAAAAGAAACATTTTATTAATTTCTCTATTGTATGGAATTTGAAGTAGGGTTTCCTATACTTATGTGGAAGAGAAAAAAGTCTCAAAAAAATAACTAAGAAACTTTGTTGTGGATGGCCTTAGGCTGTGTTCGGCAAAATAAGGTTTTTGAAGAGGTTGAGGTTTTTTGAAAGGTTTTTTACAAGGTTAAGGTTGTTTAGAGATTTTTTCATAACCTTTCAAAACCTAATAGAAACCTATTTGAGTGTTTGGTGATACAAAGTTTTTAAATATGTTTCAAATAAAATTTACCATAAGGGTTGCTTTTTTTTATTAAAAAAAATTAACACTAGTATGGGATTTTGGATATTTTGGAAATAGAATTATGATAACCTTGTGAAACCTTCAATAACCTTCCTCTTAGGAGGTTTCTATTTTTCAACTTTTAACCTTCTCAAAAACATCTTAAAACCTTAACCTTTTAAAAAACCTTGTACTACCAAACATATAAAAAGATAGGTTTTGAATAGTACAAACTTCTAATAACCTTCTATAACATGCGCCGAACATAGCCTTAGGCTCTAGAATCCAGTTACACATTGTTCAATACATTACATGGATATGTTGAAAAACTGAAAAACGCTCCCCTTCAGGGGAGCCGGCCGGCCCTAGCTGGCCCTTGAAAACCCTTGACCACCGCCCCCGACGAGCCACCGCCGCTACCATGGCACCCGCCTCACCGGCCATGCGTCACCAGCAGCACCGCCTCACCGGGTTTCGCTCTCGGCCTTCCACCGCCACCACCTCTCCCCCCACCGCCACCCTCTCCTCTCCAACCTCCCCTTACCCCGCTGCCTCTTTCTATTTCTCCCTTCCATGGCTGATGGCTCCATTCTCTAGTCTTCACGAAGCTCGACCGCTTCGACCAGATCCCGCCCCCTTCTATTTCTCCCATCCATCCTATAGTCTCTACGGGAGTACGGGACCTCCAGAGTCACCGAACCACGACGGCTCGAGCCTCGAGTGCTCGACCAGTCAAATCCACGACGGGTCGAGGACTGGACACCACACTAGGCCACCCGCGGGACCGCCATAAGTCCACGACCAGTCAAGTCGACCACGAGTCCAATCTCGACTTTGGCGGGCCCAGATTCAAAGCCCAATACTCCCTGTAACACCCCCAAATATTCCCTTGGAAAGGTATTACCGCCAGTGACCTCAGACGTTCTGTCCGATGTCACCCAAGGCTTTACCAGTTTATATAAATCATAAAAGCAACAATTATGATACCAAAATCATAACTTTTATTTAAACCATGGTCTCGGAATTACAAAATAATTCCAAATACATCAGAAGTACAACGAAAGACTTCATAATACAAAGTAGTCTTAATACAAGACCTTTTTAACACAGCAGAAGTCTTTAAAATAACAACAGGGTCTTGATCGTAATGATCACCCGCCAAGGATCTTAACCTGAATAAACTTGTCAAAAACACCGTTTGCCTTCATAGTCGTTCTAGCTTTCTCGAATCTGCACTTATCTGATGTGCCGAATCGAACGGATGACACCAGCCAACCATGCAGAGAACAATTTCGGTTGGTTAGTCTAATGAAAGACTATACAAGGGCACAAAGCAGATGGTTTGAGTAGTTGTATTAGGTTAGACTCATCGCTTCTCGAATAATAGCCGATGACGATAGTCAACCTTCATACTTCTACTGGAATATATCAACAGGTATGAACAAGAGAAGATTCTGAAGACCGAGTCTTACAGCAATCAGTCCCAAAAGAAGACTCCAACGAATTGAGTCTTATCGAAAACATGACAAATGTTGGGGAACATTAATAATCACACAAGCGTTAAAAAACGACTTGATGTTTCGGTTCACGACCAACCTCACCGCTCACGGCAAATCCAGATTGGAAAGAGAACGTTACTCTGATCAAAGTCAAGACGAGTTTTCCTAACTGCACTATTATCTAACTGCACTACTCACCAAAGGGTATATTTAATTATGTGCGTCAAGAGCACTTATCTGATTTAATTCCAAAACCCATATCACGTTATAAGCTTTTAAATATATGTCCCGCCAAGCAAGACATATATCGAAGGAATGGACCTCGCAGAGTCTAAGCCTCTGGACCTATATCGAAGGAATGGACCTCGCAGAGTCCAAGCCTCTACATCCGTAGGGTCTTGATCGCCCTTTTCCCCAAGTTAAAAAGAAATGAATGGACCTCACAGAGTCCAGGCGTTCCTACGAATACTCGTGCTAACTAACAGTTCAACACAGTAATAATCCATATTAAAGCCTTCCAGACAATTATCATAACCATATATCTATAATAGCGTTGATCTAGTAGATACACAACCTATTATAATATCATATTATTTTCATCATATAATTTATCAAAGCTGTTCCCAACATAAACAGTAAATCATTCCAAATTAATTAACAACTAACAATTGATAATTAATGGAAGTATGGAATGATGAGCAAGAGCGAACCGCCACTTGCCTTAGATTTGACGAAGCTCTAACAAGCTTAGCAACAAGAGGTTTCCGGGTCTGAAACTGGGACAGATCTTGGATATTAATTCCTTCTAGAACTACCCATAACGAGACCCTAAGTTAGATCCAATATCTACATATATGAATCTAAAAGAGTACAAAAGGAATCGAAGAAACCAAGCCTCGCTCGAAACCAAACACCCAAGAACACACACACGAACCCAGCCCGCTACGGGTACGGTCGGCTCTCACCGCGGGGTGTGGTGGGGTGCGGTGGCGCCTTGCCGCGGGTGCGGCGAGAAGACGGAAGCGAGGATTTCGACAGATTTTCGATGGAGAACTCACCCAAATCGATTCGTTCGACTTTGATTTGTTCTTGGTTTGATCTCCAACCTTCTTAAACCTTTGAATAACTCTTAGAAGCACCTTTCTAGTACTCAAAAGGGATTCGATCTCTCTCACAAACAAAGCTCAAAGCTTTGGACAACAATGGAGTTTTCTTGGAGGAAGATGAAGTTGCAGCTGGAGTTATGAGTTTCCTCTCCGCCTCCTCTCTCATTTATAGTCCCACAAGGTTGCTCAGGAGCTAGACACGTATGCCATGAGGTGTCCCAACCAGATGGAAAGACGTGAGGAGCAAGCATCGGCCAAGGGATAGAGCTGTAGAAACTCTATCGCGATGACGACAACGCTGACGACGACCGCGGGGTGCGGCAGGGTGCGGTGGGGGTGTGGTGGCCGACTCGTGACCGCAACTGGCATTGGCCTTCGCCGCATGTGCGGCAGGGTGCGGCCAGGGTGCGGTCAAGGCCAATTTTGCCCCCTTTTCACCTGTTTTGTCCTTTCTTGCTAAGAGGTTAAATATTCTTAACCCCGGGTTAAATATATTCGTACACAAATAACTTTTTAACCCAAAAATACATTAACTGTCTTTTATATTACTCATAAAAATATTACAGAGACCAAACATCTCATAGAATGTCCGTACTTCTCTGAATTTAATCTGACTTGTAATATGGGCATAAGAAAATTTCAAAATTACCCCTATGAAATGAGGGATATTACATTACCTTCCCCTTAAAAGAAGTTTCAACCCCGAAACTTAGGTTGTAAACATCTCAGAGAAGCGTCTATGCATATCCTCCTCAGTTTCCCAAGTCTCCCAGGTAACTTCTTATGTTCCTGACTTGGATCATAAAATCCGTACCAATGATACTACCTTGTTGCGCAAGTGCTTCTCACGACACTCGAGAATACGCACAGGTATTTCTTCATAGGTACCATTTGCTTGAATCTCAATGTCTTCATAGCTCAGCACATGAGATTCATCTGGCACGTACTTTCTCAACAAAGATACATGAAACACGTCATGTACTGGATGTGCCGATGGCGGCAATGCCAAACGGTATGCTAGAGATCCCACTCTATCAAGGATCTCAAATGGTCCCACGTAGCGAGGGTTGAGCTTCCCACGCTTACCAAATCTGAACACGCCTTTCGATGGTGATACTTTGACAAGGACCTTGTCACCAATCTCAAATTCAACATTCCTACGCTTCGAATCAGCATAAGACTTTTTGTCGATTTTGAGCTGTCAACATCCTTTGTTTTATCAAGGCAATGCCCAAGGCAGTCCTTTCGACTAGCTCTAGTCCGAGCGATTAGCTGCCACTGTTTTCTCCAGTATAGATTTAATCACTCTGTTGGAGTTCTCGGCCTGCCCATTAGTTTGAGGATGATAGGCCGTGGAGATTCTCTGGGTAACGTGATACTTCTTCAGTAGGGCAGTCACTGTCTTGTTGCAGAAATGAGTTCCCCTGTCACTAATTAAAGCTTTGGGTATCCCAAATCTTGAGAAAATGTTCTCCTTAAGAAAACCTGCCACCACTTTAGAATCATCAGTCCTGGTGGCCTTTGCTTCCACCCACTTGGAAACGTAGTCCACCGCAAGCAATACATAAAGATTCCCATGAGAGCTAGGAAAGGGTCCCATAAAGTCCATACCCCAAACATCAAAGACCTCACAAAAGATTAATGATGATTGTGGCATTTCATTCCTTCTGGTGATATTTCCAACCCTTTGGCATCGGTCACAGGATTTGCAAAAGGCATAAGCATCCCGAAAGATGTGTGGCCAATAGAATCTTGCCTCCAATACTTTCCTAGCAGTCCTATTTGCTCCAAAATGACCCCCATATGCTTCATAATGACAAAAGTTAAGGACAGATTGTACCTCATTGTCTGGAAGGCATCGGCGCACTACCTGATCGACACAATGCTTCCATAGGTAGGGATCATCCCACACATAATGACGGGCTTCTCTTCGTACCTTCGCCTTTTGAGCTCTAGTGTAATCCGGGGGTAGTTCCTCTCGGACCAAATAGTTTACGATATCTGCGTACCATGGTCTGAAAGAACGGATTCCAAAGACGTCCTCGACTATGTGAGGAGAGTAGTCAGAAGTGTCTACCGAGTAAAGTGTGACACCGGAGATGTTACCGCGGGGCGGTACTGTCGCCGCGGTGAGCTTTCCTGGTTCTCAGGTAAATATGCCGCCGGGTCACGGTGGGTGTCACCGCGGGGCGGTGGATCCTCTAGCTTCTCACTGGTAACAGTTCGCCGGGTCGTGGTAGTGGGGACCGCGGGGCGGTGGGCACTTGCTGAACTTCCCTTGATCATAAAGAGTGTGTCATCTGGGAAGGTTCCGTGAATAGGGCTCTGTTCTCCGGGCTTATCTTCCTCATGTACGAGCCTACTCAGGTGATCAGCTACTAGGTTCTCCGCTCCCTTCTTATCACGGATCTCCACATCAAATTCAGTGAGAAGGAGAACCCATCGGATTAATCTTGGCTTTGCTTCTTTCTTCATCATCAGGTAACGAAGAGCATCATGATCTGTATAGATAATCACCTTGACTCCCAAAAGATATTGCCTAAACTTCTCCAAGGCAAAGACAACTGCCAACATTTCCTTCTCGGTGGTGGAGTAGTTCATCTGGGCTCCATTCAGCGTCATGGAAGCATAATGAATTACGTGGGAGGCACGTCCCACTTTCTGTCCTAGAACTGCTCCAACTGCATAGTCACTGGCGTCGCACATGATCTCAAATGGGCGAGACCAGTCAGGTGCCTGAATGATAGGCGCACTTGTCAGGCGTTCTCTCAAGCAATCAAACGCCTTCTTACACTCATCAGTGAACGCATAGGTCACCTCCTTCTTCAGTAGCTCGCATAGGGGTGAAGAGATCTTAGAGAAGTCCTTGATAAATCTTCAGTAAAAACCTGCATGACCTAAAAAGGAACGCACTTCACGCACATTAGTAGGATAATGCAAAGACTGAATTACATCAATCTTCGCCTTATCGACCTCAATACCCCTAGCAGAGACGATATGACCAAGTACTATACCTTGTTCTACCATAAAATGACACTTTTCAAAATTCAAAACCAAATTGGTTTCAACACATCTTTTAAGTACGAGTGCCAAATGGTTTAAACAAGAATCAAAGCTAGTCCCATGCACTGTAAAGTCATCCATGAATACCTCAATAAATTTCTCAACATATTCAGAGAAGATACTAACCATACATCGTTGAAATGTAGCGGGTGCGTTACACAATCCAAATGGCATTCTGCGGTATACAAAGGTGCCAAAGGGACATGTAAAAGTGGTTTTCTCTTGGTCTTCTAGCGCAATGGCTACCTGAAAATATCCTGAATACCCGTCGAGAAAGCAGTAATAGGGGCGCCCAACAAGGCGTTCTAGCATTTGATCAATAAAGGGCAGGGGAAAATGGTCTTTCCGAGTTACCGCATTCAGCTTACGGTAGTCAATGCACACCCTCCATCCTGTGGTGGTCCTTGTGGAAACTAATTCTCCTTGTTGATTCTCCACTATAGTGATACCTCCTTTCTTAGGAACAACCTGGGTTAGGCTTACCCATTGGCTATCTGAAATAGGGAAGATCATATCAGCTTTGAGGAGTTTCAGTACTTCCTTCTTGACCACTTCCATCATTGGAGGGTTGAGCCTTCTCTGTGGCTGCCTGGATGGTTTTGCTCCATCTTCGAGTAGGATCCTATGCATACAAGTTGAGGGACTTATCCCTTTTATGTCTGCAATGGTCCATCCTATCGCAGTCTTGTACTCCCTGAGCACGCCTAAAAGCTTCATTTCCTGGTCTGCAGATAGCTTACTAGACATAATGACTGGCAGAGTGTCGTTGGCTCCAAGAAAGGCGTACTTGAGATGATCCGGAAACGGCTTCAATTCAATCTCGGGGGCCTGTTCAACAGAGGGAACAAGCTTCTCGCTCAAATTTAGTAAAGTGGGGCCAACGCCCAAAGGATCTAAAGGATACTTACCATATGCATCCAGCTGAGCTATGACTTCCTGCATGTTAGATGGCAAAGAGTATTCCTCATGGGCCAAATCCAAATTATTCTCAACAATGGATTGCAACTCATCAAGACTAGAAATATCAAATACATCTTGTGCGATAGAGTCAACCACATCAATTGAGCATAAAGAATGGTCTTCATTGGGGTGTTTCATAGCTTCATATATGTTATATTCCACCTTCTCCCCATCAAATTCCATGGAAAGTGTCCCACTTTGCAAATCAAGTTTAGTCTTAGCAGTTTTCAAAAATGGCCTACTTAACAGTATAGGGGTTGCCTTTGTATCTGTTTCCATATCTAAGACATAAAAATCTACAGGGAATATCAATTTATCAACCATAACAAGAACGTCCTCTACTACTCCTCTAGGATAGACATTAGACCTATCAGCTAATTGAATTACAATTCCTGTTTCTTGTAGAGGTCCAAGTCCAAGAGATTCATAGAGAGAATAGGGCAAAACATTAATGGAGGCACCAAGATCAAGCATAGCTCTTTCAAACTTAGTGTCACCAATAATACAAGGAATGCTCCACATACCTAGATCGCCGCACTTCTTTGGCATACGCCTCTGGAATACAGCGGATACGCGTTCGCTAACCTTGACTTTTTCCTTGCCCTTCAGCTTCTGGTTTCTTTTGATGGTGCATAGCTCCTTTAGAAACTTAGCATACCTCGGTACACTCTTGACAAGCTTGAGGAGTGGGATGTTCACCTCACATTTGCTCAAAACCGTTTCCAGACAAACAGAGTATTCATTCCAAATTAATTACTCAGATAAACTACTGATAATTAATGTAAATATGGAACGAACGAGCAAGAGCGAACCGCCACTTGCCTTAATCCGCAGAATAGAAACAAGCCTTATGACAACGGCGGGATTCTGGGCTCGACACGGGTATAGCTCCGCTAGCACAAACACCTTCGAGTCGACCCATAAAAGGAACCCTAAGTTAGATCCGACATAACCGTAGTACGAATCTAAAAACGACGAAAGAGAACGAAAGGAAAGACGCCACGACCACAACCAACCAAGCCAAAGCCACGAAGGCATTCTGGGCACTGGCGGCGGTCGCTGTTCTTGGCGGCGGTCGCCGCAGTTCATCACGGCGGGCGCCGTGAAGAACACGGACGACTGAAATGAGAGAAATCTCACCAAAACGATGCGCGTTTCGACCCCTTTCCGCCTTGCTTGGGTTCTGACCTCCAAAGGCAACCAAAAGGCTTCTAAAGGGCTATTGGAAACACCACCAAACGACACCGACGAGAGCTTGCGAACTCCGGCGAAACACAACTCCGACGACACGAAAATTTGGCAGAGGTTCGGTGTTTGGGATGGCTCAAAACTCTCCCCCAACACCTCTTTTTATAGCCAAAGCATCTGGAGCACGAAAATGGGCCTACGAACGCTAGTTCGGCGCTCGCCAGAACCACGCCGGCGACCATCGGGCAAAGACTGCCGAACAACGACGGTGGTAATTACGGCGGGCGCCGTAATTTACGATAGTCGCCGCCGTAGCCTGGCACGCCAGCTACCACCTCCAGCATTGGGACGGCGGGCGCCGTGACTGTACGGCGGGCGCCGTGACTGTACGGCGGTCGCCGTTCTTGGATCCGCGACGGCAGTCGCCGCGACTGTACGGCGGTCGATGTGACCAGCTTTTCCCGCTCGTTCAGCTTTGAACGAACATGACATTAAACCGGGATAAAAATTATCGTACGCGAACGAATATTAAAATCCAAGGCATGTTGTCTGTATATTATTTCACTGAGAAAAATATTACAGATACAGAGCACATTACAGAATGTCTCAAACTCTCTGTATTAAATCCGACGTACACAACGGGTACTCGGGGAAATTCCAAAATTCCCAAAATAACCTTACAAAAATACGGGGTATCACATCTCCTTCCCCTTAAAAGAAGTTTTGACCCCGAAACTTAGGTCGAAAATAACTCGGGAAAACGCCTGAGCATATCTGACTCGGTTTCCCACGTCTCCCAAGTAACTTCTTCGGTCCCTGACTTGGACCACAACACTCGTACCAACGGCACGATCTTGTTGCGCAAACGTTTCTCCCGACGCTCCAAAATGCGCACGGGTAACTCTTCATAAGTACCATTAGCTTGAATCTCGATGTCCTCATAACTAAGCACATGAGACTCATCTGGCACATACTTTCTGAGCAAAGATACGTGGAACACGTTATGCACCGGGTGAGCCGATGGTGGCAACGCCAAGCGGTACGCTAGAGATCCTACTCTATCCAGAATCTCGAATGGTCTCACGTAGCGAGGGTTAAGCTTCCCACGCTTACCAAATCTGAAAACTCCTTTGGATGGCGATACCTTGACAAAAACATTGTCACCGACCTCGAACTCGACAGTCCTGTGCTTCCGATCTGCGTAGGACTTTTGTCGACTCTGAGCGGTCAACATCCTTTGTCTGATCAAAGCAATGTTTGAGGTCGTCCTTTCGTCCAACTCTGGTCCAAGCAGAATTTTGTCGGCATTATCATCCCAATAAATCGGAGATCTGTATCTGCGACCATACAAAGCTTCAAACGGAGCCATCTTGATTGTAGCATGCCAGCTATTATTGTACGTGAACTCAATCAGACTCAAGCTGTCCTCCCAGCTAGTCGGACGATCGAGTACACAAGCTCTAAGCATATCCTCTAGGGTCTGGATGGTCCTTTCAGACTGACCATCTGTCTGAGGATGAAACGCGGTGCTGAACCTCAACTCGATTCCCATAGCCTTATGAAGTTTCTGCCAGAACCTTGACATGAAACGGCCATCTCGGTCCGATACAATGGTCTTAGGAATGCCATGTAAGCGGACAATCTCTTTCTGGTAGACTTCTGCTAACTTCTGGGTTTCCCATGTGGTCTTGATGGCTATGAAATGAGCACTCTTCGTAAGCCTATCCATAATTACCCAGATAGCATCCCTCTGACTTTGAGTCTTTGGTAGCCCAGTGACGAAGTCCATGGCGATGTCCTCCCATTTCCATTCTGGCACTGGGAGAGGTAGCAACTCACCACCTGGCCTGCGGTGTTCGATCTTGACCTTTTGGCAAGTTAAGCACTTTGCCACAAAGTCTGCTACGTCCCACTTCATGTTTGGCCACCAAAACTTCTTCCTGAGGTCCTTGTACATCTTGCTAGAGCCAGGATGCACAGAATAAGCAGATGAATGAGCTTCCCTCATCACCAACTGACGAAGACCTTCTGTGTCAGGCACACAGATCCGATCCTGAAACCAAAGTGATCCATCATCCTGAACCACAAAACTGGGAGCTTTCCCATCCATCACTTCACTGCTTAACTTCACCAAGTTGATGTCATCGACTTGCTTTTCTTTGATCTGATCCAGCAGTGTAACCTGAATTTCCATCATACTCAGGTACCCTCTACGCTGGTCATACAAGACTTCAATGTCGCATGACTCTTGGTTTAGCTTGGTTTGAGCAGTAAGTAGAGCAACTACGGTCTCGTGCGTTGTCTTCCGGCTTAGTGCATCAGCTACTACATTAGCCTTGCCCGAATGATACAGCAACTCCATGTCATAGTCTTTAAGTAACTCTAGCCAGCGGTGTTGTCTCATATTTAGCTCCTTTTGAGTAAATATATACTTGAGACTTTTGTGGTCAGTGAAGACTTGGCATCTTATACCGTAGAGGTAATGCCTCCAAATCTTTAGCGCAAAGACAACCGCTGCTAACTCAAGATCATGGGTCGGATAGTTTTCTTCGTAAGTCTTGAGTTGTCTAGATGCGTAAGCAATAACTCTGCCTCTTTGCATCAGTACACAACCCAAACCACACTTTGAAGCATCACTATAGACCACATAATCGTCATTCCCTTCTGGGAGTGCTAACACGGGTGCCGAGGTCAGCCGTCGTTTCAACTCCTGGAAACTGGCCTCGCACTTGTCATTCCAGACAAACTTCTTGTGGACCTTGCGGAGTAGATTGGTCATAGGTAGAGCGATCTTTGAAAATCCTTCTACGAACCTTCTATAATACCCGGCAAGTCCAAGAAAATTGCGCACCTCCTTCACGTTCTGGGGCTGTGTCCATTTAGCCACCGCTTCAATCTTTTGGGGATCAACCATAACCCCATTTTTATTGATCACGTGGCCTAAGAAAGCCACTTCCTTTATCCAGAATTCACATTTAGACAATTTAGCAAAAAGCTGATGTTGTCTAAGGATTGACAAGGCAATCCGCAGATGTTCCTCGTGGACTTCTTCATTCGGAGAATAGATCAGAATGTCGTCGATGAAGACCACCACGAACTTATCCAAGTACTGGTGAAAACATCAGTTCATCAAATCCATAAAGACAGTTGGAGCATTTGTAAGCCCAAAAGGCATCACTATGAACTCGTAATGACCATATCTGGTCCTAAACGCAGTTCTAGGAATGTTCTGCTCACGAATCCGGAGTTGATGATATCCAGATCTCAGATCGATCTTGGAGAAAACCTTTGCTCCCTGCAACTGGTCCAACAAGTCATCAATCCTAGGCAAAGGATACTTGTTCTTGATCGTCACCTTGTTCAACTCTCGGTAGTCGATACAAAGTCGGAACGATCCGTCCTTCTTTTTGACGAATAATATCGGAGCACCCCACGGCGATGCACTCGGCCTGACATAATCTTTGTCAAGAAGATCTTCAAGTTGATTCTTCAACTCTTGCATCTCAGCTGGAGCCATCCGATACGGTGATTTGGAAATCGGCGTCGTACCAGGCTCAAGATCAATTGAAAACTCTACGTCACGGTTTGGGGGTAATCCAGGAATTTCTTCCGGAAAGACATCCGAAAACTCCCTAACTACAGGAATATCAAGAACCTCAGGTCCATCCTTCACAGGCGAATCCAAGTAGCAAAGGTACCCGACACATCCTTGTCGTAGTAGCTTAAACGCAGCCATCGCATTGATCAGCTTGCCGTTATCAGCGTCATTTCGACCTTTGAACTTGCACATGGACTGGCCCCCAGATGACACCGTCACCGTTCTTGAACTGAAGTCGATCACCGCCTTGTGACGCGTCAACCAATCCATACCGAGGATAATGTCGTATGGAGCCATGGCTATGCAGATTAAATCTGCCTCGAATTCCTTACCCTGAATGGTAATCAGAAAGTCGGACAGATGCTTGGTTCCCACCAAACGTTCTCCATTAGGAAGATTAACGACGAAAGGGTCGCACGAATCGTTGCACACTAAATCTAACTTGCTAACACAGCTATCCGAAATAAAGGAATGCGTAGCACCAGAATCAAACAGAATGCACACTGAAGTAGAGTGAAGGTATAGAGTACCTTGAATAATTGGAGCATTGGGTCCATCTGCTTCACGCATCTCATACAAGCGTTGGCCCTGACTTCCAGAAACAGTTGGGGTATTTCCCTTGTTCTGAGCAGTCGTCTGCACTGACGGGCTAGGAGTCTCGGCAGGTTTGAACCTAGGTCGGTTGCTCTGATGAACTGACCCTTGCTGCGACTCTACTCCCTTCTGTTTCCCCTGCTTGCAGAACTTTTGCAGATGACCATCACTTCCCCTGCTTGCAAAACCATCGGAGCGTTGGCCTCAGCATGGCCATTGCCTCCAGGGTTATTAGATTCGTGTTCCTCTACAGGGTCTGGAACATTCCCTACGTTTGGTCTGGGGTCATTGCTTGGCCCAGCACCAGCACGAATGGTGTTTCTTGTGTTCACCATCTGTTTATGGAGATGGCGAAACCACCTCGGCTTTCTCTAAATCCCTTTAAAGAGAACAGAATGCACCCATAATCTACGGGCGACGAGAAGAGAGTTAGTCTTTCTAAATATGGAAGTTCACTTTCCATATCAGACTAAAGAAGAAGGCATGACTATGAACGGTGATCAAAATTTCATTTTGGAAATTCAGAGCCTTTGAAAACTTTTCTCAATTTAAAACGAGTAAATGGTTCATAAAATCCAAATCCGTTTTAAAACTTTCGGCTCTGATACCAAATCTGTAACACCCCCAAATATTCCCTTGGAAAGATATTACCGCCAGTGACCTCAGACGTTCTGTCCGATGTCACCCAAGGCTTTACCAGTTTATATAAATCATAAAAGCAATAATTATGATACCAAAATCATAACTTTTATTTAAACCATAGTCTCGGAATTACAAAATAATTCCAAATACATCTGAAGTACAGTGAAAGACTTCATAATACAGAGTAGTCTTAATACAAGACCTTTTTAACACAGCGGAAGTCTTTAAAATAACAACAGGGTCTTGATCGTAATGATCACCCGCCAAGGATCTTAACCTGAATAAACTTGTCAAAAACACCGTTTGCCTTCATAGTCGTTCTAGCTTTCTCGAATCTGCACTTATCTGATGTGCCGAATCGAACGGATGACACCAGCCAACCATGCAGAGAACAATTTCGGTTGGTTAGTCTAATGAAAGACTATGCAAGGGCACAAAGCAGATGGTTCGAGTAGTTGTATTAGGTTAGACTCATCGCTTCTCGAATAATAGCCGATGACGATAGTCAACCTTCATACTTCTACTGGAATATATCAACGGGTATGAACAAGAGAAGATTCTGAAGACCGAGTCTTACAGCAATCAGTCCCAAAAGAAGACTCCAACAAATTGAGTCTTATCGGAAACATGACAAATGTTGGGGAACATTAATAATCACACAAGCGTTCAAAAATGACTTGATGTTTCGGTTCACGACCAACCTCACCGCTCATGGTGAATCAAGATTGGAAAGAGAACGTTACTCTGATCAAAGTCAAGACGAGCTTTCCTAACTGCACTATTATCTAGTTGCACTACTTGCCAAAGGGTATATTTAATTATGTGTGTCAAGAGCACTTATCTGATTTAATTCCAAAACCCACATCACGTTATAAGCTTTTAAATATATGTCCCGTCAAGCAAGACATATATCGACGGAATGGACCTCGCAGAGTCCAAGCCTCTGGACCTATATCGAAGGAATGGACCTCACAGAGTCCAAGCCTCTACATCCGTAGGGTCTTGATCGCCCTTTTCCCCAAGTTATAAAGAAATGAATGGACCTCACAGAGTCCAGGCATTCCTACGAATACTCGTGCTAACTAACAGTTCAACACAGTAATAATCCATATTAAAGCCTTCCAGGCAATTATCATAACCATATATCTATAATAGCGTTGATCTAGCAGATATACAACCTATTATAATATCATATTCTTTTCATCATATAATTTATCAAAGTTGTTCCCAACATAAACAGTAAATCATTCCAAATTAATTAACAACTAACAATTGATAATTAATGGAAGTATGGAATGATGAGCAAGAGCGAACCGCCACTTGCCTTAGATTTGACGAAGCTCTAACAAACTTAGCAACAAGAGGTTTTCGGGTCTAAAACTGGGACAGATCTTGGATATTAAATCCTTCTAGAACTATCCATAACGAGACCCTAAGTTAGATCCAATATCTACATATATGAATCTAAAAGAGTACAAAAGGAATCGAAGAAACCAAGCCTCGCTCGAAGCCAAACACCCAAGAACACACACACGAACCCAGCCCGCCGCGGGTACGGTCGGCTCTCACCGCGGGGTGCGGTGGCGCCTTGCCGCGGGTGCGGCGAGAAGGCAAAAGCGAGGATTTCGACAGATTTTCGATGGAGAACTCACCCAAATCGATTCGTTCGACTTTGATTTGTTCTTGGTTTGATCTCCAACCTTCTTAAACCTTTGAATAACTCTTAGAAGCACCTTTCTAGTACTCAAAAGGGATTCGATCTCTCTCACAAACAAAGCTCAAAGCTTTGGACAACAATGGAGTTTTCTTGGAGGAAGATGAAGTTGCAGCTGGAGTTGTGAGTTTCCTCTCCGCATCCTCTCTCATTTATAGTCCCACAAGGTTGCTCAGGAGCTAGACACGTATTCCATGAGGTGTCCCAACTAGATGGAAAGACGTGAGGAGCAAGCATCGGCCAAGGGATAGAGCTGCAGAAACTCTATCGCGATGACGACAACGCTGACTGATAGGTGCCATTTCAGGCACCTTAACTAGTGATTATTGACATGTTTTAGACAGAGTTTTGGAATAGATTTAGGCTAAGTCTGTAATCCAGAAGAATAGTTGAGAAGTGAAGATATCATAGGATTTACAGCTTAGTGGAGATGAAGAAGATTGAAGAAGCTGGCCATTACCGCCCCGCGCCACAAGCCACCGCGGCCCGGCGGTGAATCGCAGAGAAGGGCATCACAGCGAAGCCACCGCCCAGCGGTGGAACTCACCGCCCCGCGGTGGAGGACGACGCCTCACGGCCAGCGTTGAATTATTTCCTTTTTAGTATTTTCGACTTTACAATTGTTATTATTTACTTTCCTTATTTGCTAGGTTAGTTTTCTAAAACCTATTTAAGAACCTTTTCTAGTTTTTGTAAGGAGTTCGGTCCTCTCTATTATTCATTCCACTTCTAGGGTTTGAACGAATGGAGAGCTAAACACCTTTGTTTCGCTAGACAATTGAAGCACTATAATGAATTGGTTGTGAGATTTCTATTCCTTGTTCTATATCTTATAAAGTTGGTTTAATTCTCTTGAGCATATTATCTATTGGTTTATGTTGATTCTTCTAGTGTAGCTAACTAGGTTTTTCGACATCTATCATAGTGCTAGGATTTGCATATAGGGGTCCCGAGTGCATATCTAGTGGCAAACACGATTGTTGCGTATAGGGAGAGAGAATGGAGGAAAAAGAATGAGGGGATTAGGGTCTGGCGGGAGTGTTTAATGGGCAATGGACGTAAGTACCAGGTACCGGACCGCGGGGCAATCCAACTGACACCGTCAAATCCTTTGTATCCAACTTGGAAAATATTTTTGAAAACAAAACATTTTTTTTTTGTTTTCAAATCGGGATTGAGTGAAATTACCCAGGCTTCACCGCGGGGCGGTGGGACTCACCGCGGGGCGGTGAAGTTTGCCGCGAGGCGGTCGGGAGGTTCCTGGGGAGGTAACCTCGCCTCTATTTACTTTCGTACCTGAAATGTTAGCAGCAGGCAAACGAAACAAAGCAAAAGAAACTACGAAAAAAAGTCTAAGGGAAGAAGAAATCAAAAGAAAAGAAAAAGGGAAAATAAAGAAAAAAAAACCTCGGGTTGCCTCCAGAGAAGCGCCTTGGTTAACGTCGTTGGCTCGACGCAGGTTGTGGCCTATCAGGTTTCAGCTTCAGGGGCCTCAAAACTTACCGCATCAACATGGTTCGGGTTAAAGCCTTCATAATAAGGTTTCAACCTGTGGCCATTCACTTTGAAAATGTTGTATGTCTTGGGGTTAATCAGTCCAATGGCGCCATGGGGGTGTACTTCAACAATTTCATAAGGACCCGTCCAATTCTATGTATGTACTTGAGGATTGGATTATCGAAAGGAAGTTAGTAGAAAGATGTTGTATTCTCCTAATTAAGGACATCAAGGTCTTTATGAGGAATAGGTCATAACAATGAGGTTATATTGGAGATTGTATTGGATACTCCGAGCGAGACAATGATAATCTTGTGAATGATCAACATTTGTTCTAGCAAGAGTAAGGAATATAGGCAGTATGTTGTAAGTGGAATCAAGATCGAGTAAATAGTTCGATTTTTGGTAGTACAGGTTTCGAAAATCAAATTTATTCAAGGATATCGACTTAAGGAAGATGAGGTACATACTTTAGGAGAAGGTGAAAGAGAAATATGTGTAGTCTCATGCTTAAGGTATAGCGAGACTAGTGCAATGATTTTAGGAGACAATTATCCTAAGATAATTATGACCTTGAGGATGGTCATGAGTTAGTACACAATAGTACGTGGAAGTAGGCTATGCGAGATAGTAGTATGGTTGAGGAAACAGATCGTTTTCCTAGGAAGCAAGTACAAGGATGAGATGTTTAAGGATACTAAGAACAGGTAAGGAGATTATGGTGGAACCGGTCCCTTTAGCTTAGCGATGCTAGTTTCGGGGTCGAAACCTTTTTAAGGGGATAGTGTTGTAACGCCTCGTTTTTTTTTTTTGGGTATTCGGCCAAGTTTCGAGATCAAAACTTCTTTTTAGGGGGAAGTGATGTAATACCCCTCATTTTTAGTAAGGGTAGTTGGGTAATTATTCCAACTCTCGTTGGGAAAGCAAGACTCGTTTGGCGAAGTTTGGATTTTCTGTATCATGTTTGATTTCTGTATTATTCCCAGAGCATTGGAAAATACATTCGACGTATTATCGAGGCTTAGAATATTTGTTGGGTACAAATATTTAAGATTCGGGGTTTTAAAACCCATGCCAAACCTTTTCCCGGGCAAACAGACGCGAAAAGGGCAATTCTGCGACCGCGGAATAATAGCTCCCAGAGGAGCTGGGCTTTGAATTCTCCGCGACCGCGGCAGAACCCACCGCGACCGCGGAAATGTGCAGAGGGCACATTCGGGCATGCGAGCCACGTGCTCGTCGTCGTCGTCGATCCCTCATTCCACCGTTGATCTTGGCATGCTGCTCTCTCCTTGGCCTATAAAAGGAGACGATCTGGGAGGGTTGAGAGCACTCCAATCCCGACCTCTCTCCCTCAAGGTGCTTGTGGCCGGAGCCTTCGCCAAGGGTTGTAGCAGCCCCGGAGCAGTGCATTGGAGGCGCAAGGTGCCTAGGAGTGGAAGCCGCCGCGAATCGAGCCCCAAGGAGTCCCCGCCGGTGAGTTCCTCGTTATTTTGGGTCACTGGAGTTCATGTCCGCGATCACGGACATGAACTGCCGCGACCGCGGCTGTGACAAGGCCGGCCGCTACCTTTGGCACTCGCGGACACTCGTCCTCGACGACCGCGACCGCGGCAGTGCCCACCGCGATCGCGGATTGCCTGGGCAATCGCGATCGTGGCATTGGGATTACCGGTCTCGGTCGGGGCTTTCGTCCTTTCATTTTCGTTCGTCCTTTCTTAGATTCGTACATTTTAGTTGTCGAATCTAACCTAGGGTTTCGTTATGGGTCGTTCCGTAGGAATCTATAATCCGAGTTATGTTCCCGTTCCGGACCCAGAAACCCGTCTTCGTCAATCGTTCGTCTAGTCTAAGGCAAGTGGCAGTTCGCTCTTGCTTATCATTCCATGTTTCAATTAATTATCAATTGTTTAATTGTTAATTAAGTTGGGATGAACTATTGTTTCGTTTGGGAACATATTTTATAAATAATACGATTAAAATGTGATATTATAATAGGTTGTATATACTGCTAGAAACAACGCTATTATATATATATATATATTGTTACCTTGATGGTACTGGTGTGGATTTTATGTGTGAACTTATATATTGTAGTTAGAACGAGTATTCGTAGGAACGCTATGTACCTTGCGAGGTCTAGCCGTTTCTTTATAACCGTGGTGGATAGGATGTCCAAGCCCTAACACCCTTCCCTGGTCATGACCGGCCCTTATCCGAATATAGGGGTGGTGCACTAAGCTGGTGCCAACCAATCGGGATTTATTCCCAAGATATCTCTCGTATCGAGATGATATATTTATATGATAAAAGCTTATAACGTGAATATGCGTTTTGGAATTAAACAAGATAAGTGTGATTATGCACATACTTAATATACCCTCGGGCGAGGAGTACAACGTGGAAACCGCTCGGACTTCGATTAAAGTAAGTCTTCCTTCCAAATCTGAATTCGCATTACGCGGTGAGGTTGGTCATGGACCCAAATGGTCAAGTCTTTTTAAACGCTTGTGTGAAATTATTATTATGTTCCCAAACATTTGTCATACTTTCCCGTAAGACTCAATCTCTTGGAGTCTTCTCTTCATACGATTTCCGATAAGACTCAATTTCTTGGAGTCTTCTCTTTATACGTTCTCGATAAGACTCGATCTTTAGGAGTCTTTGATCTCTTAATCATTCAAACTTTAATCATTCCGTGAAAGTTCCAGGTTATATATCGTTCCTTCGGTTGTTATTCGAGGGACAATGATAGTAAACGGTTACGATCACTAGGACCATTCTGTTTTCACCCTTGCATAGTCTTTCATTAGACTAACCAACCGGGTTTTATTCCTTGCATGGTTGGCTGGTGTCATCCGTCCTATACGGCACATCAGTGGTTGGTCCCCGAGGTCCGAAGTAACCGTTGAAGAAGAGACTCGCAGTTGCAGATTTCAGTGCCGATATTTCAAAGTCGTTAAGTATTACTTCAATATGTATTTTTATAACCTAGTCATGTACTAGGTTTATTCTTGAAGTCTTTCGCTGTGTGATTTATGAGTTTTCCGCTGTAATTTCACTCTGTTGTAAAAACGCTACTCTCGTTTGATGAGAGATATTTTAATATAAAAGGTTTGAGTTTCATATTCAAATGTTTTCCGCTGTTTAACCTTCCGTTATTTAATTGTGTTTATTTAAGATTATTTGTTTCGATTAGAGCCTTGGGTGACTTTGGATGGTAACGTCTGAGGTCACTGGTGTGTGGCACTACCGACAATAAGTCGGGGGTGTTACATGTTTGAAGACTTTCTCGTCGATTAAGCCTTGTTTTGGTTTGTTTGTTCGGTTGTGTCTGTATCCTTGTTTCTTTTGTTGTGTCTGTTGTTTTTTATTTTTGTTTTTGTTCTTCGTTTTTGTGTTTGTGTTTGTGGTTGTTTTGTTGGTTGGTTGCTTTGTCGGGTGTCCCGACGCCGTTTGCTCGACCTCTCGAGTTTTCAGGTTTAGTTGTTCTGGATTCTTGAATTCTTACTTTATTATTTAAAAAAAAAAAAAAAAAAAAAAAAACATTACATGAGTCCAATTTCATTCACAACACTTACAGTAGAATTGTAAAACCCTGAAGTCTGAACAGCACACTCTGCATACTCGCAGCATTTTCCATTCCTAAAACCCCTAAAACTAACCCCAGACTTGGAATCAGTCACAGAAGCGAAAATGGTTTTCAATTCCGCAGCAGTTGTCAGCAAATCCCCAGCTTGCTTCCACCCGTTAATTCTCTCCCATAACTTAACTTCGCGGCATTCCCAACAATCCGTTTCTTCGCAGCCCATATTTCCCTCAAACCCGTCCAAATTCGCGACCTTGAGAAGCCAATCTTCTTCAATTAGCTCCAATCCTAGCAGCATAAGCACGTGGAAGGGTTTTAATGGGTGTTCGTTGAGGTTTAGAGATCCGGGTATGGAGTTTGTTCGGTTTTTGGCGCGTACGGATAGTGGCTCCGGTGGGATTGGCGGGTCTGGAGTTGGCAGCGGCGGAGGAGGCGGTGGGGGTGGTCCGGGCGATGAGGGTTTTGGCGGTGATGGTGATAGTAACTCGAACTCCCCTCTGTTTTGGTGGGTTCGATTTTTTCTCTTCCGGTTAGAATGCGTTGTCTTTATTTTGTTTACTTGTTTCAGTTTCATGCTATCCTGAAAAGTCAAAATTCGAGTTTTGTAGCAATTTTATGATGCTGATGTGTGCTTGAATTGTTTATTTGCTGCTGGGTGAGGCTGAATATGACCTTTCTGCTGTGTTTTTCTCGAGCAGTTCATTCCAATTACAGATTTTTGCTGCAATTGTTTGATTCGTGCAATGGTGCAAGTAGTTGAAATTGAATTTTACCTATGCCATTTTTTCTTAGATCGCTAACAAAAGCAGGTAATGTAAAAATGATATTGCTCTGCATGTATTTGTAGAAAGTTGCAAGTTTAATTGTTATTTTTTCATGGGATTTTCAAAGGCTTTGATTACGGACAAATTGTCCAATTCTAAGTCTAACTAATCACTTTTGGATTTTAAGTATTTATAAGGATTTGGATTGAACTGTTCTTGGTATAGGGAACTAGCACACCACATCTACATAAGTTGAAAATCTTGATGTCACTGCACTCAACACCATTGAACATTACTAATTCAATGGTGGTTGCCATTAAAAAAAGTAATGATATGAAGCAGACTATGAAGTGTTACTCTAGAGCATGTCAAATTTACACAAGTTTTGAATAGTACCTGTATCCCTTGAATAGCTGAGTCTTACACTTGTTCATAGCAGTATATGCCCTTTGTTTTCAGACAACAAGAACGAAGAAATGAACAATTGGAAGATCTCCCTTTACTCTTTTCATTTGGTGAAAGTTGAAAAGATAAGCTTGGTTTGGTGACTTACATACCAGGTTGCTGGTCTTCATGCTTTTCTCCATGATAAGTACAACATGGGTGATATTGAGTTTTTTTGGACTAGATCTTCCAAGAAAGAAATTAGGAGTTCCTATTAAGAGGATAGGATCTTTCCAATGAATTTTTTTTGAAAGTATATGGGTGTCCATCTCTATAGACTTGCAATTCAAATTTCTTCAGGACAAAGTAATGGGATGAGAATGATTTATTAGAACTATATGCTCGTATTTGCAATGCACCTGGTGTTTCTTTGTCATATGCTAATTATGCTTCTTGTTCTGTATGTGCTTTGACTGCTTTCATTTCCACATCTGATTGAAGAATGAACAACAGACTGTGATAATAACTGTGTTTGTATACATGCTGAATTACAGGTACCTCGATCTTCTTGCTAAGTTTCCTGTCATGACAAAAGCTATTACTTCCGCCATTTTGACTTGCATTGGGGATCTAATTTGTCAGGTACCATGATCTTCTTGCGTCCTTAATCTTCTAGGCTGTTGGAAAATTGTGAAGATTTTACATGTCTTACACTGTTAAGACAGGAAGTTCAAACTCAAAGATCTAAGAGACTCAGACAATGAAGTTCAGACTCTAGTGAAATAACCACACAGAACCCAACGAGATTTAGAGAGTTTTATCTATAGTGCCAATGAAGTGTAAAGTTTAAAGCTTCTCATAACCCCAAATAGACATGTAAATGTGATCCAGTTAAGCAGCTTTATATATATTGATGATATCTCTTGAATCTTGTGTAATCAACTGATCATGCACGGGTAACAATGTAAGTAGCTCTAAACATGAACTTACTGGTGTGCTTGGGAACTCTTATGTATTTTTTTGCATTCAACATTATCACCTAAGATAAGTCTCTTTTAAGGTGACGTGACGGTTTACCCTTGATGATCTGGTGCTGATGTTTATTGCTATTCCTCTCAGCTTGTGGTAGATAAAGTTCCATCAGTAGACTACAGAAGGACATTCATGTTCACATTTTTGGGCCTGGTATTGGTGGGACCATCGTTACACTTCTGGTACGCCCCAGAATCCAACCATGCTTTTAAGCTGTCCTCTTTCATGATTTATCATGTTCTTACTCCTTACCGTTCATCCTTTTGATCCTAATCCTCATGATATGCTAATGATGAAAGCCGTCTACTAAGATCTTATTCTTTGTAACGTAGTAATGAGGCGAGCCCTTTGATCAGTTCTGTTTGGTTTTTGATATATTCATCTTTGTTTGTCAGGTACTTGTACCTGAGTAAATTGATCACAAGGCCTGAAGCATCTGGTGCAATTATGCGCCTCCTACTTGATCAGGTCAAATTTTTATATTGAGTATTGTCAAGGAGAAAATATCTATCACAATGAAGTTTTAACTTCATCCAAGTTCATCACTGTGGTACTCAAGGGACAAACCTGTTCTTGCTCATTGCAGTTCCTTTTCTCACCAGCATTTATCGGTGTTTTTCTTGCCGCACTTGTAACCTTGGAAGGCCGGCCTTCAGAAGTGGTACCAAAACTGAAACAGGTACTTCTAACTGTTACTGCTGTAACCTATTTTTACTTCTCCTCTCTTAACTTTTCTTCTTTTTCTCCCTTTTTTTGACGGTATGGCAAGCACCATGAAAATTGTACAAATGCTGTTTGCTGATAATCTAGAAGGCATATGATGCGACTTACCGTGTTCACTGCAGGAATGGTTTTCAGCTGTTTTAGCAAACTGGCAGCTGTGGATACCGTTTCAGTACTTCAATTTCAGATTTGTACCTCAGCAGTTTCAGGTAACACTATCTTGAAGTGGATACCCTAGCAAAATTGAATCTCTAAAGTAGTTAATAATGTTTCAGCTGTTCTGCCATTGCATTCTCTGATGTAGCTTATTGTTAAAATGAGTTTCAGGTTCTTGCAGCCAACTTCTTAGCTCTGCTATGGAATGTGATTCTATCTTACAAAGCTCACAAAGAGGTCGTCCTGAAATAAGTACACCGTTACATTTACATGGTAGAAGCACTTTTAAGTGTTAGACATGCTGTTTAAATTTTAATGTTACGGGGTCAAAAACCGGTTATGTTGTAATTTGTAAGCGTGATCATGCAAAATTAATATATGTCCTCCTCCCCATCCTTATTATATTATGATGATGGAGTTGGTAGATTGCTTATCTTGATAGGTTTCTTTTTGTAGTTTACTTAGTCGGCTAACGTGTTGGAATCTCGTTGTAATCGTTGCGGAAACAAATCATTAATTGGTTGACCGAATTGTTTTAGGAAGGAAAGCAATGGTCAAAATATGACAGTGCATGACGCTAGCAGTGACGTAAAGTGGTCCATTGCAGAAAATTAATTAATTGTCATCAATGTTAATGGCAGTTTGATAGATAATTGACGAATATTATCAAACGGAATGATTTCATATAGCAGGAAAATGTTATAACTAATCAAACTACCAGACGTATATTAAACCTAATACAAATAGAAATACTACAGACTGCACGGCCCACCAATTAATCAACGCCTTCTAGAAGACTAAAAAAACTGGTTCCGTGAAAAAAATAAAGAAAATGGAAATCTGTGAAAGAAGAGAAGCGATTGGCTACATGACTTTCCAGGAATCTAGAGTGGGAAAGCAAGCGAGTTTGTCAAAATCCGGCGGCGTACACGTCTTCCCCGCTCCAGTCCGTGCATCGGCTGCTCCGCCGTGGCCCGCCACCTGCTGGTGGTGGTGATCGAGCAAGAAGGCCGACGTGTCGAGAGTCGGGAGGCAGTAGTGAACGGCGGGGGTGGCGGCAGCTGCGATTCGCTTCGTCTTGAGAACCGGCGACATTGAGGGGAAATTGACTCCGGTGGCCTGCTGGACCATCTGCTGGAAATTGGATGCGTCGGCGGTAATGTAAGTGGTGGTAGACTTCTTGGACGGGCGCGGCTTCCTCTTGGAAATCCTCCCGTTGACCGGGCCCGGGCCGGATGGGGAGCTCCGTTTACGGCTGGAGTCGGTATCTGGATCGGATCCGGAAATCGTAATGCTGTGGACACTTCGAGGGGTATCGGGATTAGGGGTGGGGCTGGAGAGTGCGGTGGAATTAGTGGGAGCGTGATCGGTGAGGAACAGGGGTTCGGCGTCGGAGAACCAGAACGCAGAGGGGATCAGCCACGGCTCAAGGAAGTCGAGATAGTCGACAGAGGATGCCATATATCGTATGGATGAGGAAGATTGGAAAGGAATGAAGAGAGTGAATAGAGACTATATGAGAGCAGAGCTGAGCTGAGCTGAGCTGAAAAGGCTAAAGGAGTTTGAAATTATGTGTGTACAGAGGAAGAGGAGTGGAGTCAATGTGATGAATGAATAATTGCGGAATTGAAAGAGAGAGTGCGAGGACTAAATAGAAGGAAAACGCGTTTTTTGAGATGTGGTTGTGGGGTTACCAAGGAGAGACGAGGAGTCAGCAGTGGGTTGGGATGGCACATGGCAATGGCAATGGCAGTGCCTGGGTTTGACGGTCAAGACGCGTCTCCTCTTTATTCTTAATCCCCTTTTGGCCCTGGTTAGGTGTGAATCAGGTGCACACTATTATGTATGTCTCACATGCTGTTTAGCTATTTATTTATTAACTTTTTTTTTTATTACACCAAACTCTACAAATTTACAAATTTATAGATGACACTTCTAAATCATCTGAATGAATGAATGATTTTTATAAATTTGATACCAAAAAAATAAAAAATCAGAGTTTAGATTGGTGAACTCATATCTGGTGTTGAGTAATGGGGATTGGGACGAGGGGTTAAACGTAGAGAGAAGAATGCGTTGGAAGTTGTGGAGGGCAGGCGGAGGAAGACTGTTACCAGCAAGGAGATTCGCATCACGATTTGCTTCATAAAAGCAGTGATGTATCTGATAAGACACGAAAGAAGACAAAAGTGTGACAATATCCTTAATAATTGTATGAATTTCCCATGGAATTTTCCAAATGTCTCGGATGGAGTTGATAATAACTAAGTTATCACCCTCAACAATTAAATGAGTGATATTCATACTGGCCGCCTGCTGAATGCCAAAAAGAGCAACAAGGACTAGACCTGAGCAAACGCGGGTTAGCCCGCCCGACCCGACCGATAATACGGGCTTGGACAAGGATTCTAGCCCGAACGGGCCGTTTGGCCCGGCCGGGTAAGCGGGCTAGGCCCGGTTAGAGGTTCAAGCACGTACGGGCCCGGCCCGCATATTATTTTTAATTAATATAAATATATATATAAAAAATCTAACCTAAAATTACTTATCATTTTCTTATTAATAGTATTAAATAATTAGTTTGGAGAATAAAAAATATAAAAATAAAAACACTTGAGAATGACCAACCGGATCGGCCCAGCCCGGAATTACGGACGGGTCTGGTTAAGGGTTCGGGCCCGGACCCGGCCCGCTTAAACGGGTCGAGAAAATGGGTTCGGCCCGGCCCGGACCCGTGTTTGATCAGGTCTAGCAAGGACCTCAACATGATTAACTTTTTAAGGAATTAGGATTGTCCTTGTTATATTTATACACTAGAGGTCAACACGATTAACTTTTTCTTATTATTATAATATATTATAATATGAAAAAAATATTTTCTTTATAAACTAAGTTTATCCAAATTTACTATTATCTCATTTATTTATGTATAGTGATTATATAAAAAAATGTCCAATGTACATTCACTCAAAAAAATGTGTATATAGACACACGTTTCTTGTTAATATATTTTTCGCGTATTATTTACATTCGATTGATAATGCATGTTTATTGTTAAACTTGTAAATTATCAATACTAGTCTTACATCTAATTTGAATTAGTATAGGTAAATATAGTAGCATTAATAACACAATTTTTTTTTCTAAAATATTGACAAATATACAACTATATTTTACATAAGAGAATATAGTGTTTATCTATTACTTGAAAAATCAATAAGGTTTAACAATTGGACTAAATATATGAAAACAAATAAATACATGTATTGGTAAATATGCAACTAAATTTTAAATAAAAGAGTATGACATGTTAGATCTCACATTACATGTTATATCACGATAAGTTATTTAAGTTGATATTTAAAATGATTAAATTTTTTATCCTCAATTCTAAATAGTCTCGATCTAATTTCACCTTTGATTTGATAAACTATACGACCTATATATAAAAATTCTAATTATATACATGAAACTTTGACAACAATAAAAATAATATTTTTCATAATTTTAAATTAAAATATAATAACAATTTGTCTTGATTTGTTTTCTTTGATACTTCCATATTAACACATTATCTCAATCTTCTAATCACCGACGAAAAAACACACTTTTTGACCTTAGGCTATTTTATTAGTCATTCATCCCTCTTACGGCCTTCTTATCTGTTGAGTACTTGAATTGTGGCATGTGACCAATCAATCTCTCAAGTCTTCTTGATAACATAGTTAATATATAATTACGTTGATTGCAGTAAATTAATTAGGCTCATATTATAACAACTTTGAAACACTTTTTTTCTAATCGACAAAATAAATAAAAGGATCTCTCCTAGTATTTATACCCGTGCTACGCACAACTTTTTTTATTCTTAAAAAAAATTATTTTTTGGAAAAAGAGAGCTAAACCACAAAAATATTTTTACTTTGGGAAAATATTTTATAATGTTGAACACATTTTTTTTAAGATCTATTTATTAACATTAATAATTTTTTAGTTATAAATAAGAATAGAATATTTACTCTTAAATAATAAGACTTAAATGAGTTAATTCATGAATTCTTTTGTAAAAGTTTCTTATAAATCCTTTGTTATACAAAGTGACATTTGGACTACTACTACTATATTTGACTATGTTTATTTAAAATATTATATTAGCCTACATCTGTTAAGTTTGTCCATCCTAAAACTGATACAAAGTACAAATACGAATACATATATATATATATATTATTTTGTAATGATCGATTTTCTTTAAACATTTCAGTTTAATTATCTATTTTTTAGTAGGATAATTTAAAGCAAGTTTTTAATGTAATAATTTGGACTATGGAAAATCAAATACATAAATATATGTGAATATACTATTTGGAAAACAATTAGCTGAATCTACAAAGAGGTCATACCTTCTTGATTCCAGTTTATTCTAGCTCATATACGGTAAACCGTAAACCTCAAATAAAGGCCTTTAAGATGTATGGAGACTCATTATGCAATATGTGCTCTCTAAAACTTGTTTTTACATTGATGACAATAACACATTTACCAAGTTTCTTCTACAACCAAACCATATAAAATTTAACTACATATGAAGAAATCTAATACAACCCATTGAGAATTTCAAATAAATAAACCATGCATAATGAGTATCCTAGCAAAATGCACATTCAAAATGAAAATTTAGTTTTAATTAAGGAATACAATAATCTATTAGCAAAATTATGATTATGCAATCAAATCTTATACATTTTTAAGAGAATCAACTGATTTTTAGGTCGTATCTATAAAATAGAAAAAGAAATACTGTAAAAGATTTATCTTACCGTGAAAAGAGGTGGATTACTGATCATATATTGTTACCTTACCTCTTTTGTCTGAATTTCATCACTGAAGCAGACACCCTTCCCTACATACCATTTAAATGGACTACGAAGGAAAAATGGAAAGACTCCAATTAATTACTTTTTAACTGAGAATAAAAGAGCAGCGTTAAACAGGCACCCTTCCTTGAAGCAGACACCCTTCCCCACCTACCAGATTTTTAAACATAATATTTGGAGTTACTAACAATTAAAAGGGGAAGTTTTCTGGCCTTATGTTCAACATTGCATTAATTAATTCTTGTGTAACTTATCATTGATGATTAAGGCGTTGTGTAATTAATATCAGTTACGTACAATATAAAAATAGTATTTTCATTATCACATTTTATATTCACGTTGATTGGAAATTTAGTTAAGTGGTTGTTATAATAATTTCTCTCAAGACCATTACGCTTCACATATCAATGTTACGACCGATGAAAGTAACATAATCAGAATTAGTCTATATAAAACTAAAATTTAGATTTTTTGTCCTAATAAATGCTTCAATTTATTGGGGTAAAAAAATAATTTTACATATGAGGTAATATACTGTATGTTTTTTCCCCCTTTTCACCTAAAATAAAATTTTAATGTCTCTTCACTATTATTATTATCACAGTAAAAATTGGTATGTCTATCATAAATATAATGTACTATTTTTTATTTAATAAATGTTATCTTTAATATGAATTTTTTAAATTTTCATATAATTAAAATGGTCATATATTATCAAGTTTTATTTAGTATAGTTTATTCAAGTTTTCGTCATAAATTGAACTATGATAAAATTTATAAATTTTAGTTTTCTAATTTGATATTATAAAAGTTAAACTCTAAATTTCCTTCTTATTTGAAGTACATAACATAAATATTATAGTAAAATTATTACAAAACCATTGGTATAAAGATAAACCAATTTTTAGTAAACACAATTAAATACTCTATTTAATATTAGTCACAACCTATCTATATATACTATGTAAGAGGTCTAAATTTTATGCGTCGTCATCACATTCAATCCGATTATGTGTCATCACCAATCCAACCATCATTCGCCACATCATTCAACCTTTAAATTAAATTATAACAATGAGTCCAGTTTAATTATATATAAATATATTTAATTTTAAAAAATTATGTATTAGACAATCTTACTTTATAACTAAAAAAATGATCACCTAAATTATTGAATCACAAATCGTTAATAGAATAATATCTAAATTGTAAGGAAAAAAGACGATCTCTTATTGAAAACAACAAATATACCTTAATACAAACTTATTATTTATATATTATAAAATTAAAACAACAATATATTTTTTCGTGCGAAGCATGGGTTCAACATCTAATTTTAGAAAATGAACTATTTATCATGTGCCACCAAAACCACACCATTAGATTATTATTATTATATTTAGTGTTTTTATAAAGCTAATATGTTTAATAAATGCCAAAAAAATTATTTCAACATGCTCCTAAAAAGAATTAAACCCGTCATATTTAGTTTTTTTTGTAATAACCATCACCACTAAGCTTTATATGAGTCATTGCTTTTCTTTCGCAAGTAGATCATCCTATAGGTGCATCGGTGAGTAAAAACAATGAAAGTAATTAGCGATGACAAAATCCATTTGTATATATATATATATATATAATAAGATAAGAAAGATCAAAATATTCTCATTATATCTCTATGTTTATTTATCTGAACTTCAACCATTTTGTATGTAGTTGTCTTCATCAAGAGGGTATAACGTTGGGGGGGGGGGGGGGGGGAATTAAAATACAAAATCTTCAAAAATGTAAAAAATGATAAATATATATATAATAGTGTTCTGTTAGTAAAATTATTATAATCCTATAAAAATGTTAAAAGATTAAATTTTGTTCAAGAAGACTCGAACCTTTAACGTATCCTTTGTCTTCGTATACAACCACCTATTCATTCAGACAAAGAGCATAGTTGATTTTTAATGAAATTAAAATAAGAAATTTAACAAAAATCATCTCAATTAATATGAGTCATTATTTATTCAAGACTCTATTTTATAGTATATATAGATACGGGAAGTCATTCTCTTTGGATTTCGATTGCCACAGGAATGATTCGGTGTAATGATTTCCCGTGAAAATAATACATATTAAGATAAAAATGTATGTACAAAAGTCAAATTCATGTACATACATGCAACAAATTATGCACATACAATCGAAAATTTATACACTTTAGAATGTGCACAATGTTTTGCCTATATGTTTATGAGTTTTAAAATTGCATAAATTTTTGTCGGTATATTTGAAAAAATAAATAAATCAAAAGTGTACAAAATCCATTCAAAATGTACATCATTCTCACGTTCTCATGAGAGAAATTATTTTCACGCGAACATTTTTCTTTTCATAAAATTTATCATTTGAATTTGGATACAAGTTCATCAATGTGCATGACAAAAAATGAACCCTAAAATGCTCTCTTTTCCTCTCACCCTCAAACCCTTGACCTTGAGCGGTCGCCGCTCACAAATATCTGGATCTCGATTCTTCACCTTGAATCCTTCTACAACCCCAACCACCACCATGCCGACGGCAACCCGAAACCTTTCGATCTCCCGGCCAACCGCTCCTTCCTTGAAGGGGTTATGTTTTTCAGGGAGAAAATCGACAAGATTGACTTTCCGAGAAACTTCTCCCTCGGTGTGAGGAACATATCCTCTTACTGTCATGGCCGATCTCCACAAGATCTTGCAATTGAAAGGAAGCTCAATGTTTACCCGAGATCCAGAACGCTGAAATTAAGGTCCCTTTCTTGTCTTTGGGCTTGGGCGTTGGGGTGGAGGTGGTCTCTCGCCGACCACTTCACTTTTCGCCTCCTTCCGGGCGGCGAGGCGTCTCAGAGGTCGCTGGAGGTTGAAGTGGTGGTGGTGGTTTGGTACTTCATCAAGCCTCATTGCAACAGAAGATCGGCCTGGAGGAGCGGTCTCTCTGGTGTCTTTCTCTTCCTTTGTGGCTCCAGGCTTTCTAAGGAGGGAGCCCCTGATAAGAAGAACAGATGGCCCCTGGTTTGCTTTGTCCTTCTTGTTTGTTTTGATTTCCTTGTTAAGGTAATCCTTCCCTTGTTTCCTCTTTATCTCATTCATTTCAACTCTAACTGGAACACTGGAAATATTACAGGAAGCACCAAATGCTTCATAATTTGACTAATCAAAACATTAAATCAAGCTTTGGTTTCCCAACCAATACACATGGAGACACTGAAACCATAGAAAATGAACCAAAACTGATCGCTTGTCCCAGAAATACTACTCCTTGGAGTTTGAACTATCTATTGGAGGTCACTCACAAACCTATGCTTGAAACTATTACAGGATCTTTTTTTTGTAACACCCCCGACTTATGTCGGTAGTGCCACACGCCAGTGACCTCAGACGTTACTGTCCAAAGTCACCCTAGGCTTTAATCGAAACAATTAAGCTTAAATAAATACATAAATGTTAAATACTGAAAGAATAACCAACGAAAGACATTTAATGAATAACTCAACCTTTTATTAAAACTCCTCTCGTAAAATGAGAAGGACGGTTTTACAACGAAGTATAGTGACATCGGAAGACTTTTAAATTACAGCGGAAGACTCTTTTTAAGATAGTCCTAATTACATGACTATGCATTATATTTATTTCAAATTAAACATATATGCCTTGGAAATATTACTCCTTAAAACGCAACTTCAACTGCAAGCCTTCTCTTCGATTGGTTACTTCAACGTCGGGGACCAACCACTGATGTGCCGTATAGGACAGATGACACCAGCCAACCATGCAAGGAATAAAACCCGGTTGGTTAGTCTATGAAAGACTATGCAAGGGTACAAACAGAATGGTTCAAGTGATCGTAACCGTTTACTATCATTGTCCTTCGAATAATAACCGAAGGAATGATACATAATCCGGTACTTTCACGGAGTTATAAAAGAAGGTATGCAATGAAAAGAAGACTCCAAAGGAAATGAGTCTTATAGGAAACGTATGACAATTGTTTGAGAACGTTAAGTTTCACACACAAGTTTTAAAACACGACCTTGATTATTTGGGTCCACGACCAACCTCATCGCGTAATGCGAATCCAGATTGGAGAGATGACTTAGTCTAACAAGAGTCCGGGCGGTTTCCACGTTGTACTCCTCGCCCGAGGGTATATTAATTATGTGCATAACCGCACTTATCTTATTTACTTCCAAAACACACTTTAACGTTGAAGCTTTTAAGTTCACATCTCATAATGAGACATTGGGAATAAATCCCTTAAGATTGGGAATACCTCCCGAAGATTGGCACCAATTGAGTGCACCACCCCTATATTCGGATAGGGGTAGGTCATGACCAAAAGAGTGTTAGGGCACTTACTTCCTAACACCGACGTTATAAAGAAACGACTAAATCCTCGTAAGGAATTAGCGTTCCTACGAATACTCGTGCTAATCTAGCATTTAAGTTCACATATAAATCCACACCAACATCCATTACAGTGATATCATATCAAACTATATAATAGCGTTGTTTCTAACAATATATACAACCTATTATAAAGTCATATTTTAAACACATTATTTTATTAAATCTGTTCCCAAACAGAAAACAACAACCTTTATCCCATCTTAATTAACAATCAATTAATTGATAATTAAGGGAAACATGGAATAATGAGCAAGAGCGAACCGCCACTTGCCTTAATCTAGACGAATTGAAGATGTTGGGTTCCGGGATCTGGAAACCGGAATCTGAATACAGATTCCTACGACGACGTTGAGACAAAAGACGGAACCCTAAGTTAGATCCGGTACGAACACATAAACAATACGAACGTATAGATGATACGAACGAAAAGGAGCAAAGGCTAAGCCATGGTCGTGGATGCCCAAGCCACGATCGCGCTTGCTAAGGCAAGCCGCAGTCGCGGTTTGCACATCCGCGGCCGCAGAATTCTGGGCAGAGCCGCGGTCGCGGAATTCATCCCCGCGGTTGTGTATCTCCCTTCCGACGCGGCTCCAACTCGGCTTCGAGACTTATCGACGATGAAGACGACAACTCCTTGACTCGGACGAAGGCTCACTACGACCACCACCACTATGACGCTTCCAGAACACCTCCGACAACACCAAAACTCCGGCGAAACTCCAACGAATGCAAGAACTCCGGCGAGGGCACAAAACGAGAGAAAGAGAGGGATTGCTAGATCTGAGGATGAAGAATCAAGCTGCCCCGACCTCCTTTTATAGGGGAAGGAGAGCTTCAACGCCGGGCAAGCCAAACGCTCCAGCTTCTTGACCGGCGAAACGTGCAAAATTCGAACCGGCGAAACGTGTAAAATTCGAAGACGACGATGAACAGTTTTTCCGCGATCGCGGAAACACTTCCGCGGTCGCAGAATTGCCGTGAACGCGTCTTTTGGCCTTTGGTCACGGATCTCGTTTGAGGACATGCCAATTCTTTATTTTTAGCACTTCTAAAAAATATTCTAAGACCCAATACACTTTAAACGTATATTATTATGTTCGAATAATCTTACTGAGATTACAGAAATTGCCCATTATGTCCTTCTTACCAAAACAACAGTTTGGGACTTTTAGGGGTTATTACATTTTTTTGGAGGAAGAAACAGAAAATCAAAAATTTACATCTGGAGTTGGTTTCTATACCAATAAACCAGCAAAAACTAAACCCATGAAAAACCTGGTAGCACAAGGAAACCAGTCCAGCAACAATCTTCTCTGGAGATGTTTGCTTCTGGAAATGCCTATGATTTCTTTAATTACAACAAAGGTGATTTGTCCTGCTGAGAAGTATGAACAACTTTGTCATAACTCTGTGTCTTTACAGGGATGGAATATGAATCTGTTTAGTCTAGCTTCTTTTGAGAAAAAAAGCTTGCTATTATCAATCTTGCACAATTGAAACATGATATTTTGGTTCTAGTTGCTTTGTAACTGGGAACAAAACTTCTAGACAATGCTTGGACTGGATGCTCTTTCTTGACGAAAAGATACTAACTCTTGAAGAAACTATGGTTACTAAACATGTGAACAACAAGTGCTTGCAGACCACTCACAGGTTATGGGTAATTTCCTTCCCCTTTCCTTATCATTTTGTTTGGGTTCATCCTAAACAAGTGCTTGAAACTGCTACATGGTTTATTTTTCTAAAGAAAAAGATGGAAACTAAAAAATGGATATATGGAGTTGGTTTTTATACCAATAAACCAGCAAATACCGAACCTAGGGGGAAACCCATAGTATAAGGAAATCATCCGAGGAACAATTGTATTTGGAGATGTATGCATCTAAACATGTGTATTAATTTCTTCATATTGACTAAGTTCACAATATTCGCTGATAAGCATGGAAATGTCTATAATGATTTTATGGCCTTACAGGGGTGGATTGTGAGTCTTCATAAACAAGGTTGGATAAAGAAGAATGACTATGATGAGCAAAGCTACACAATTGAAGTCTGTGATCTCGTCACATGTACAAAAAAACCTTTTTTATGCAATGGATACTTTGGTTCCAATGTGTATCCTACAACGGTGGTTGTTTAAACTACATGATTGGTCTCTGCCACAACCTTTCTAAGTTTGAGGCATGGTGCTCTGATAATTGTATTGGCGAACTCCTCATTATCTTTAACAAGGAATCATGCAAATATTTCTATATGAATAAAGTTGATCAATCCAAGAGACAGGTTTTGTATCTTTTTTGTTCTAATGATGGATGCAATAAAAATCTGTTATAATTCATACAAGAACGATTTAAAGCTTATTCGAATCCTGAAAAGAACCAAGAACAATTAAAATATTTTATTTGTGATTATTATCCTCATACTTTTACACGAGTTTTTGAATTAATTTATAAACTAACAACCAAAGAAACTAATTTAACCCTTCACAGTTCTTTACTATGTGATTCAAGGAACAAATGCAACAAATTACAACTAAAGTATGAACACAAGAACCATATAAACCATAACCTTTCATTTGACACCAATTACGACATACGTCACCATGGTTATAAATCTAGCAAGACTCCTCAATGTCAATGGATATGGGGCAATTTAAAAAATAGTCTTTTATGAAGATTTCAACTTGGAATTGTCAGGGAATTGGAAAAAAACAATATGGATGGATTTAGAATCCTTTTATAAGATAGAAAGGATACAATTACTAGCATTATTTGAAACAAGAACAAATAAAGTGCCAAGTGAAAAACTGTGGAAAAAAGCAAGATTTGATCAATTCTATTGTGTCCCGACTACGGGCTTTGCGGGCGGAATCTGTGTGATGTGGAAAACATATCAACTTGTTAATGAAATACTTGAAATCAACACGATTGATAAAAGATTTATTAGCATTATGTACTCTAACTTGTGTACACATACTAAAATAATGATAATTCTTACTTATGTGCCACCAAATGAAGCAGGTAAAAATGAATTTTGGGACACAATAATCACTTTTATTAAAAATAGTGCTTATCCATGCATTATTATGGGTGATTTGAATGAAATACAAGATCCAACTGAAAAAATGGGAGGATCTTCACCACCTTTATCAAAATTTACTAGACTACGACACTTCAAAAATGAATGCGAATTATTAGACATTCCTTTCCAAGAAAATGCATTTACCTGGAAAAAATAAAACTGAAATAGATAATATCTATGAAAAACTGGATCGAGTCTTAATTCATCATTAAATTTTACAATGGTACCCGGACATCTGCACTAGAAATTATGCCTTTACGAGTTCAGATCATTGCCCTATATCAATTGACTTAGCCTCAACAAACTCTTTCAAAAACCAACCATTCAAGTTCGAAAAAATTTGGATGACTAGAAACGACTTCAGAAATGTTGTTAAACAAGCCTGGAGAACAAATTATCATGGATCAAGGATGTACGATCTAGTTTCAAAGACAAAACTACTTAAGAAGCATGCAAAACTTTGGAACAAAATGACATTTGGTAATGTTTTTACTCAACTTAAAAGACATAGAGAAACAACTATCTGAGATTCAAATTAATATCTACACTAATGCAAATATTAGTGAAATCCAGAAACAAAAAAGATTAATTGATAAGAAAGAAAAATTAGTAACATTCCAAAAAATATTCTGAAACCAAAGAGCAAAAGTAAAACATATTAAGCTCACGAATACTAACTCAAGCTACTTTCATAAAATTGCAAGTGACAGAAGAAATAGAAAAATCATTAAAGAAATAAAAACCCAAGAAGGAACAAGCATTATTGGTGAAGAGAATATCAGAAATGAAAATAGAAATGATTTCATCAAAATATTTAAAAGTGAAGAAATGAATGATGCGTTACTCCAAGAAAATCTGAAATTAATTAACAATGAAATATCTTTGGAAGAAAACGTATAATTAACTAGAAATATCACTAATGATGAGATTAAAAAGGTAGTGTTTGACATTGGTATAGACAAATCGCCAGGACCGGATGGCATGACTGCTGAATTCTATCAAAAATATTGGAATATTGTGGGACCTTCTGTAATCCAAGTTGTAAAAAGCTTTTTTCTTTCAGGAAGATTACTTACACAAATAAATCATACATTTATTTCTCTAATACCAAAATGTGACAATCCAAATTCAACAAACCATTATAGACCGATTAGTCTATGCTCTACAATTTATAAAATAATCTCAAAAATTCTAACTAGTAGACTGAAAAACACTATGGAAAAACTAATCCACCCACTTCAGGGTGCATTTGTAACCAACAGAGCCATCCAAGATAATATCTTAATAGCTTATAAAATTTTCCATTCTTTTAAATCAAAACAAGGAGCTGGAGGATTTAGACCACTCAAATTAGATATGGAAAAAGCTTATGACAGAATTGAATGGAAGTTCATTATTAAAATTATGGAAAAAATTGGATTACATTCGAAATTCATAAACTGGATTAGAGAATGTATCATGACAGTATCTTTTTCGGTACTGGTCAATAATGGACCCACGGAAATTTTTAGACCAACTCGAGATCTCCGTCAGGGAGATCTACTATCCCCTTTCCTTTTTATTCTAGGATCTGAAATTCTAGCAAGAAAATTACAAAAAGAAGCGGATAGAGCAAGAAATCCTATTGGCTTCCAAATATCACGAACTAGAACCCGAATCCCTTTCTTGGCTTTTGCGGATGATATTATGATATTTTTCAAAGCAAAGCAAGAAAATTGTAAGGAAATCAAGGATATCCTGGATGAATATTGCAAAATATCAGGCCAGAAAGTAAATTTTCATAAATATGCTTTCCAGGTGACAAAGAAGGTTTCAAACAGCAAGAAACTAGCAATACAAGGAACACTTACAATTACAAATATGACTTCCCTAGACAAATATATAGGATGCCCTATTATTAATGACAGAGTCAGCTCTAATACTTTTGCTGATCTGATAATTATCACACAACAACAATTAACAAAATGGAAGGCTAATTCTCTTTCTCAAGCTGGCAGGACAACTCTTGTCAAAGCAAATCTGGCATCACGACCAAATTACCTAATGCAAAGCTTTATGTTACCCACTCAAACCCATAATGAACTTGATAAACTAAATAGAAGTTTATTCTGGAACAAATATCATACTTATAAACCCCTGATAGGATGGGATAAAATATGCAAACCGACTGAACAAGGCGGACTAGGATTGAGAAAATCAAAGGATATGAATAAAACCTTACAATTTAAATTACTATGGAAAATTTTGGCTGAACCAGATAATTTCTGGGTCAAAGTTATCCTCGAAAAATATTTAAAAACTGAACATATTTTACAATATGAAAAAAGGACAACAATGCTCATGGAAATGGTCCAAAATGTGTGAAATATTAGATGAGTTCAAATCAGGACTTATATGGCAAGTGGGAAATGATAGAACCATTAGATTCTAGACGGATAAATGGTTATCTACAATTCCTCTGTGTGACATCATTGACATGCAACAGATATCAAACAAAACTGCCTTAGTTGCAGACTTTATGCTTCCTAATAATAAATGGAATAAAGAAATGATTGAACAATATTTACCAGAGGATTTAGTTAAACAAATTATCTCTACACCAATACCTATAAACAATATTCATGACAAAATGTATTGGGAAGCCAGTAAAAATGATTGGTTTTCAACCAAATCTGCTATGGATATGCTCATTAAAAAGAAAAGATATACAACACATGATCTTCATGGATCTGGAAATTGGACACTTATCCAAAAGTCAAAAAAATTCTTTGGAAAATTTTAAGAAATGGACGACCGACCAAATCAAGATTAGCTGAAAAAGGTGTTGCAATCCCACAAGGTTGCATTAGATGTAATTCACTAACTGAAGATTCTAATCACCTTCTGTTCCAGTGCAACCATACGTTGAAAACTATAGAAAAAAATGAACAAACAAACATATAGGATAATAAGATCCTTAAACATTGGTACAAAAAAAACTAATGAGATTATTGAGGAAATCAGAAATAAAACAAACAGATCACAATTCATTGAACTAGCAATTTTTTGGTGGGGTATCTGGTTTTATAGAAACCAACAAAGCTTCGGCATAGCAAATAATGACAATGAATCGATAAAAGATGTACCTCGTTACATTAACAATCAAATTGAAAATTGGAATAAAACCAAAAAATGGAATCCAGACTGTTTGACTTATTCTAACCCGAACAATATAATTAAGATTAATACTGATGGATCTACGAAAACGAATGGGGAATCTAGTTATGGGTTCATTTTCCGTAATAATAAAGGTGAAACTCAACTCCTCTTAAAACTGAAACCATAGCGGTTCGAAATGCTTTAATCAAAGCACACGAAATGGATATTCCTAATATCCAACTGGAATGTGATAACCTTACAATTGTTAACATCCTGAATAAGATTTGGCACTGTCCATGGGATATTGAAATATTAATTTCTGTTATCCTTTGTTTGTTACAACTGTTTTCTTCAGTGCATATCTATCATGTCTTCCGAGAAACAAACGCTGCGGCCGACTGCATCGCGAAGCTGAGTCAGCGGAGTTCCTTGGAAGATATTCAAGCAAATTTAGAGCTTTTAGTTCTCATCCGCAAGGATGCTATAGACTAAGAAACCGTGCTTCTGTGGTTTTCCAGTCTAATTTTTACTGTATCAAAAAAAAAGTTCATCAATGTGCAAAAAGCAAGGGATCAAAGAGTGGGATCGAATGCAAAATGAATCAAAATTGATTTTTTTGGGGTCAAGAAAACAGGGCAGTGCCCCTGCGAAATAGTCAAATTAAACTAGAGAAACTTGTCCCAGGAAAGGGAGTACAACATTAGAACAATCTTTAACTAAAAACAAATTAAGGCCTAGAGGAGCAGAAACATAAACATTAAAAGGAACATGAATCTGAGTTGAGAGATTAGCCATGAAATTAGCCGCAAGATTTGTCGTCCGATAGACATGGGAAATTTTTGCCTCCCATGTGGCGGAGAACATCATCTCATGTCATCGATGAATCAGGAAGAAGTCAGGGTGGGTGATCAGGGAAGATTGCAAGATGAGACGGACAACATTAAGCGAGTCAGACTCGCAACAAACCCGAACAAACCCCAACTGCGCAGCCAATTGGAGCCCATGTAAGATTGCCCAAAGCTCCGCCGTCAGCGGAGTGCAGCTGCCACAACGAAAAGCAAAAGCACTGAGAAAACCCCCCCTGAAGAATCACGAATAAGGCCTCCTCCCCCAGCAGTGTCATCCATGCCCTTACAGACAGCATCACAGTTCAACTTAACCCAAGAGTTCAGAGGGAGAGACCAAACCTTGGGAGATATGTTGGCAACAGTGGTGTGACCAACCGTAGCGGGCGAGTTTAGCAAAGGCATAAGCTTGGATCTAGAGTCCCCATAGACCGCCACCAACGAGCACACAATGGAAGAGAGTCGATTATGGTCGTCAACCCCGTCGAACACTAAAGCATTGCGACACTTCCATGTGTGCCATATCATATAGGCAAAGGTAGAGCTCCAAAGATCACCCTGCTTGATGTTATTAAAAATCCAGGCCTTGACATCCTGAGCAGTCCAAAAATTTGGCGGGAGAGAGCCACCACTCAGAGCCAACCAAACACTCCGAATCACGGCACAATCACGGAGCACATGAAAGAGAGATTCGCCATCGAGACACCTCGGACAACTAGGATTATCCGACATGTAACGACGAACCCTGTTAGCGTTACATAGCAAACTATTATGTGCAGCGAGGAAGAGGAAGTTGCACACCCGTTGCTGAGCCGACGTCTTCCAAATAAATGACCATATGCTGTCCGGTGTAGCAATCGGGGCCTCCCTTAGCAGGCGCCTAGCCGAACCCGTGGAGAAGAGACCAGAGCTTGTGTGGTTCCAAAAAATCTTGTCTCGAGCTGAAGTGTCATCAACCAGGCGAACAACAGCTAACTTAAGCCTAACAACAGGAGGAATATGGGCAGCAATAGCATCCCAGATGATGTGACCTCGCCTACTATGACAGCTGTAGACGAGGAGGAGGCTATGAGTCTTAGATCCTCAGGTCCCATTACTAGAGCACGAGCCAAAGCTATTCAAGCTGTGACTCAATCACTGGTGACCAGACTCGTAGCAGGTCATGGTCGTCCACCTACAGATGAGGGATCCATTCTGAGTTTAGTGACAGTTGGGACGTCTACACAGTCTGCAGAGATCCCGGATCTCACAGATTAGAGATATTGATCGCTATTCGCCTAATTATCAATATTTCTGATTTATGACATTTTTAGTTTTTAGTCCGGATATTATTTATTATTATTTTCAGCATTTTTAAGGGAGTTTAGGAGGTCATTTCTATACTTAGAATGACCAGCCCCCTTAGAGTTATTTTTAGAGTTTTATTTGTTTTATTTTTAATCTTTTTGGTTAAGGAAAAGGAAGAGTCTTCCTTTTACTTAACCTAGCTTTGTAGCCTCCTTTCTCTTTTACGTTGATAATTATAGCTTTTATGTTGAGAGAAAACCTCCATTGAAGCTCCTTCAACGTCACCTTGAATCACCTAGTCGAGCTTGCTCCTTCGTCATTCTCACATCAAATCCTTTAGATCTAGGTCGAGCGTGCTCCCTTCATCTATCCCGCTTCCAAATCTCCATCTTTTCCAGCCCTAAACTGGCCGTGCACATCCCTTCACCCCTACGGCCATCCCCCTCAAATTCCTATCGCTTCCGCCTCGCCGTCGTCTTGCAATCTCCATCAACGCAGACGCCTATTGAAGGAGTTGCTTCGCCCCACTACGGATTCATCACGATCTCATCCGAGACTTGAGACCTTCTTCATAGCAAGGTCACATCAACTGGCATCAGAGCCTTCGAATCTGTAAGTCGAATCGATTCCTTGCTTATCATAACCTTATTTTCGTGTAAAAAATTTCCAAATTTTTTTTTCCTGCATTTTTCGTGATAATTCTGATTGTTATTACTCAGTTCAGTTTTTAGAGTAAAAAAAAAAGCGATTTTTTTTCCCTTCAAAACCGAATTGATTCTAAACAAAAATTGGGTGATTTTCTCTAGTTCTTCACGGCTCTAGTGAATTTCGTCCTCAAAAAATTCGTTTGCTTGATTTTTAGAGTTCTTACCTTGTCCCCTACACACAACAATTGCTTCTTGTGTTGATAAATTAGTGATTGAATTATAGATCTAGATTTGCATGCATATAGGTTGAATTGCTGTACTTGACCTTTTTGCCATTAATCTGCGTCTTCTTTGATCTCCTTCTTTCCAACTTGAATCAATTGAGTGTGTTGGTGTCTAGAATATTTTTAAAAAAAATTTTTGAATACCGATCTGCACAAGGAGGCTGAAATTCTTGAAGATTAGGGTTCTTGAGTTCTTGTTGCAATTTCTCTAATTCAAAAAAAAAAAGACTGAGATCTTCCTTGTAGAAAAAGCCAGATCTGAAGAATTACCAAAAAAAAAAAAATCAAGGCAATCAAACAATTGTAATTAGGGCAAGTTCTTAGGGCTTGCCGTCGGCGCCAACAAGAACCGAAGCCACGACACTCGCAGCGTCGACGCCCAGCAAGCAGTGCCCGCGCGCGCGCCCAGCCGCCCAGCCCTTCTATCCCGGGTGCTGACGAACCGGGTTAAAAGCCCCCCGCCCAGCGCAACGAGCACGACCATCTCTGATCCGGGTTCTTTTCGTGGGTTCCGAAATTTGCACCCTACGGAAGGTCTTTGGTATTTTAATTTTTTATTTTTTTATTTCTTTCTTTTTGTGTCGATTTCTGCATTCGCTTTTTACAGTTATCCTTCTGACTTTGGTGTGAGTTATCTGCTTTTGTTAGTTTACAACTGCTTAGCCGGGACGCCTAGGTTTACGCCGGATTAATTTTTGTGCCTACCGTTATATCCTAGCGACAACAGTTGAGGTTACTGTAGGGGTATTAGATTGCAGGGATCTGAGTCCTTTTATTTTTATTTTTCCTTTTTGTGTCGGTTTCTGCATTCGCTTTTTACAGTTATCCTTCTGACTTTGGCGTGAGTTATCCGCTTTTGTTAGTTTGCAGCTGCTTAGCCGGGACGCCTAGGTTCACGCCGGATTAAGTTCTGTGCCTACCGTTATATCCTGGCGACAACAGTTGAGGTTTCTGTAGGGGTATTAGAGTGCATGAGCTTTTTGTGAGAAAAGCCGAACTTAGGTGGCATCAGTGAAGATATATAGGGTGCGCAAAGCCAAAATAAGGTAATCGTTGCCCTATCGTTATTGATTCATTTACCATTTCCTCTCTCACTGTCTTGGCTGTTATAGTCTTGTTGGCATATCTAGGCTTGTATTGCTGCAATTTATATCTATAATTTGTTTGCTGAGTTATCGCTGCATTTTGTGATTGTTGTGTGATTATCCTTAGCCATCCCGCCCTCACGGCCATATCAGCCTTGCTTTCAGTTGTGATATCTTGGTCGTTCGACTTCTCTTTCATTTCTGTTGCTTTGTTTTTGTTTTTCCTTTGCTATGTTGGGGTTTCTGTTGTCTTTTCAGGATAATGGTGAACTCCAATGACGGACAGGATACGGGTCGGGTCGATCAACTGGCTCATGCCATTGAGCTTTTGGTGGCCAATCAGCAACGTTCCGACGCCGCCATTCAGAGCAACGCTACTGCCATCGCACGTTCCGATGAACGTTCCGAAGCCAATTTTGCAGCCCTGCGTGACATGCTCAGTAGAGTGATGCCGTCTCCGTCACCAAACCAGCGTGACGACCAGAGTACCCTAGCCCAGAAGCAGAAAAAGGGCAAGGGCGTTCTGATATCCGATCCTCATACGCAGCCTCCGCGGAAAGGATCACAGAAAGAAAGCAGCGCGTCGAAGAAGAAGGTGCGCTCCAAATCAGCCCAGTTGACAATCCTGAACACAACTCTCAGGACGAGGACGAGCAGGACGATGATGAGTCATCTTCAGAGGAGGATGAACATGTCGATGACAGTGCCGTCAGACGCCAGAACAAACGCACAGACCCACATGCTTCCACCAGCAAGAAAGGGAAACCCTCCACAGCCCGTCCAAGTCGACACCAGGTAAATTCTGAAACCTTCAATGTCCATTCTTTTGCTGACCATCAGAGTACTGTTTCTCCTGTTGAGTCAGATTCAGATGAAGGGTTCAAGGAATTTGACCTTGAGGATGAGGAAGAAGGGGCCTATGGGTTTTCTGCAGGTTATCACCCACCCCTACAGGACCCACCAGAGCAGCAGTTTCATCATACAGGTCGGGTTCCTCCTCCACAGCAGCCACAGAATCAGGCTGCTTATTACGCTGCATAGGGTCATCCACAGCAATATCAGCAGCAGCGGGTTGCCGGTCCTCCATGAGCACAGCGACGGCAACAACTACCAGTTGGACAGCAGTGGCATGGGCTTCCACAACAGAATTTCTATGCTCCCGCTGCAGGCCAACAGCGATACCCACCTCCAGCTACGTATCGCCAAGAAATTAAGGTAAAAATCAAACCCTTCCTTAGTACTTATGATCCTTCTACTTTCATAGATTGGTTGCAGAGTACCTGCCATGTTCTTCAACACTATCAATATGAGGAGCATGCGAAGGTGGAGATCGTCACCTTGCATTTCCAAGGAGCAGCGTGCACCTGGTGGAACCGACTGGTCCAACAGCAGGCACGTACGGGGTGGCCACCTGTGACAGAGTGGCAACAGCTAGTGGCGTTCATGACGCGCAAGTACGTGCCGACGACATACCGAGAGGATATGAAGACAACCATTGCACTTGCTACTCAGGGTCGTGATACGCCACAGGACTTCTTTGCTCGCTTAGAAGACATGTACTTCAAGGCCGGGGTAAGTGTTACTCCCTCTACTCTACGTACACGTTTTGTAACGGGTTTGTCACAGCCGTACAGGGATCAGGTGGACGTTCTGCCAATCCGAGACCTCAACAACGTAGTACATACTGCGCAGAAGCTCTATCTTCAAGCGCAGAGACGTCGACAGCAGCCTTGGCAGTCTTCGTCTTCTCCCGCTCCAAGGTATACCTCGAATCCTGTCAATTCTTATCGCACTAACTCTTCTTCTAGTTCTGTGCCTAGACAGGATCGCACAGGTATTGCGTCTTCTACGACGCCGCGGCCGGCGCCCCCTACTTCTGCGCGTCGACAGCCATCAACCTCTGATGAGACAAGCCGTACAGATCATTCTAGCGATCGAGAGTGTTACAGATGTGGTGGACGAGGACACTATCAGAAGGACTGCCCTAATCAGAAGCGTGTCCTCTACTTCGCCCACACTGCAGACTACGAGAGTCTTTCGGATGAAGAGGAGAATGCCCCAGAGGAGTCTGCAGAGCTGACTGATGAGGTGATCAGGCCGGGTGACCATGATACAGACGTCATGCATTATGCCTTGGTCACCAGACGCGTCCTCAGCGTCAAGGAAGGAGGTCCACTTGACCAAAGGGAGAATCTGTTTCATTCCCGGTGTCGTATGAAGAATGCGTCGCTGAGCCTGATAATTGATGGAGGGTCGTGCTGCAACATTATAAATGAGAGAGTCGTCCGCGACTTCAATCTTCAGACGCAACCACATCCTCAGCCCTACGGTCTGTAGTGGATTTCAGACCAACCCGGTAACAATGTCTCTTTACAGTGTCCCGTTACTTTTTCCATAGGACCATTTACAGACATTGTTTTGTGCGATGTTACCGCCATGGATGCCACCCATATTCTGTTAGGGCGTCCTTGGCTATTTGACCGTCGCGTCTTCCATGATGGGTTTTTGAACAGTTACATGTTCACTCACCATGGGAAGCGCGTGATGCTCTTACCTATGACTCCGAATGAGATTTTACAGGACCATGCTATTAGACAGAGGAACAAGGCTATACAGGCTACAAAGGACAACGGAAAACCCCCTCCAGAGTCCCCTACAGCTTTCCAGCAGAGTTCCCTACAACTTCCTGCAACATCTTCTTCGGGTACCCAGGGCACTTCAGGACAGGGTGCTGTAAAGGGTTCTGATCATCAAAAGGGTGGCAAAGGTAGTTCTGCGCTGAAAGGCACTTGTGAGCAGCGACTTCTCTTGGCGCGACGCAGGAAGGTTTCCGACGTCATCCAAGGCAAGTCCCCCTGTTTCCTACTCATTGCTCTTCCTACTGCCCTACCTGTTTCAGAGTCCGCACTCCCCTCTTGTATTTTGTCTGTTTTGCAGGAGTTTCAGGATGTGATGCCGGACGAGTTGCCAGATGGTCTTCCACCACTTCGTGGCATTGAGCACCAGATCGATTTTGTTCCGGGAGCTACTCTTCCCAACCGAGCTGCCTACAGAACTTCTCTAGAGGAAACAAAGGAGTTGCAAAAGCAGGTGCAGGAACTGTTGGAGAAGGGGTATGTGCGCAAGTCTCTTAGCCCGTGCGTTGTTCCCGTCATATTGGTGCCTAAGAAGGACGGTTCTTGGAGGATGTGCGTGGATTGCCGTGCCATCAACCAGATCACCGTCAAATACAGACATCCCATTCCTCGCCTCGACGACATGCTTGACGAGCTACATGGAGCGCAGTTCTTCAGCAAGATTGATCTGAAGAGCGGCTATCATCAGATTCGCATGAAGGAGGGGGACGAGTGGAAGACTGCTTTCAAGACGAAGTATGGTCTGTATGAGTGGCTAGTCATGCCATTTGGACTGACCAATGCTCCTTCTACGTTCATGAGACTGATGAACCATGTCTTGAGAGCTTTTCTGGGTAAGTTTGTAGTTATCTATTTTGATGATATTCTTATTTACTCCAGGACTTTAGATGACCATGCTGAGCATCTTCGACTTGTTTTAGAGTGTTTGAGAGTAGAGAGTTTATACGCCAATCTTGGCAAGTGTGTATTTTATTCTCCTTCTACAAACTTCCTAGGTTTCGTCGTCAGCAAGGACGGCCTATAGGTGGATGCAGAAAAGATCCGCACTATCCAGGAGTGGCCGACGCCAGCTACTCCTACTCAGGTACGTTCGTTTTTGGGTTTGGCTGGTTTTTATCGACGGTTTGTTCGTGATTTCAGCACTATAGCCGCCCCATTACACGAGCTGACCAAGAAGGCCGCGTCTATCACTTGGCTTTCATGGCATGATGCTGCTTTTGCCGCCCTGAAGGATGCCTTGTGCCGCGCGCCACTACTGCAACTTCCTGACTTCACCCGTCGGTTTGAGGTGGAATGCGGCGCTTCTGATTTCGGCATCAGAGGTGTCTTGCTGCAGGAGAAGAGGCCGATTGCCTACTTTTCAGAGAAGCTGTCAGGTGCACAACTGAACTACCCGACGTATGACAAGGAGTTGTACGCGCTGATTCGAAATCTGAAGACGTGGCAACACTATCTGTGGCCTGCAGAGTTCGTGATTCACTCCGATCATGCAGCTCTTAGTTATCTGCACAGCCATACGACTCTTAGCAGACGCCACGCTCGCTGGGTTGAGTTCATGGAGACGTTTCCCTATCTCATTGTTCACAAAAAAGGTAAGGAGAATGTGGTAGCCGATGCCCTTTCTCGCAGGTACGTCCTCATTACTCAGCTATAGTCTCAGTTATTTGGGTTTGCATTGCTCAAGGATCTTTATGATGTTGATCCTTTCTTTTCTACATTCTTTGAGCAATGTAAATCCATTGGTCGTGAACATGCTACGTATTTCTTTGATGACGGCTTTCTGTACAAAGGTGGGAAGCTTTGCATTCCTTCATCCTCTGTCAGAAATTTGTTGATTGAGGAAGCACATAGTCGTGGTCACTTTGGCGTGTCTAAGATGTTGGCATCACTTCGCGAGCACTTCTTCTGGCCTAAGATGGCCAACAGTGTTACGAAGTATTGTCAGAGTTGTGTGACATGCCATAAGGCTAAGGCCAGGTCTAGTCCGCATGGTCTCTACACGCCTCTGCCGATTCCAGCTGGCCCGTGGGAAGATCTTTCCATGGATTTTATCATTGGGTTACCTATGTCTCGGCGTGGTAGAGATTCTATATTTGTGGTCGTAGACAGGTTCTCTAAGATGGCACACTTCATTGCTTGTAAGAACACTAGTAACGCCACTGACGTTGCTACTCTGTTCTTCGACAATGTCGTGAGACTACACGGTATTCCGCGCACTATTGTTAGTGATCGGGACACCAAGTTCGTCGGTCATTTCTGGAGAACCTTGTGGGGTAAGCTCGGTACTAAACTCCTATTTTCTACGAGCTACCACCCACAGACGGATGGTCAGACAGAGGTGACCAACCGCACTCTTGGAGCCCTCCTTCGGACGGTTCTGAAGAGTAACCCACGCAGGTGGGAGGACTTACTGTCTACTGTGGAGTTTTCTTATAACAGGTGCAGGCACAGCGCGACTAAACTGACCCCGTTCGAAGTTGTCTATGGACGGAACCCGCTGACGCCGCTGGACTTGACTCCCTATCCTAGGAAGGATACAGACAGCACCACAGCTGATAGATTGGCCGATCACATCAAGGAACTGCACACTCGGACGCGCATCCAGCTGGAGCGCAAAGCAGCACAGTATGCGGCCCAGAAGAACAAAGGACGACGCAGGATTGTCTTTGCTCCTGGCGACTTGGTTTGGCTTCACTTGCGGAAGGAGCGTTTTCCTTCCAACCGCAAGTCTAAGCTCGACCAAAGGGGTGATGGACCATTCCGTGTTGTCAAGGCCATCAATGACAACGCCTACCAGCTAGAGCTCCCAGACAAGTATGGTGTTCACCCGACCTTCAATGTTGCTGATCTATCACCGTACGTGGAGCCAGAGTATGATGAGGGTGAAGCGGAGACGCTTCACACTCAAGTGGGGGAGGATGATGTGACCTCGCCTACCATGACAACTGCAGACGAGGAGGAGGCTATGAGTCTTAGATCCTCAGGTCCCATTACTAGAGCACGAGCCAAAGCTATTCAAGCTACGACTCAATCACTGGTGACCAGACTCGTAGCAGGTCATGGTCGTCCACCTACAGATGAGGGATCCATTCTGAGTTTAGTGATAGTTGGGACGTCTACACAGTCTGCAGAGATCCCGGATCTCACAGATTAGAGATATTGATCGTTATTCGCCTAGTTATCAATATTTCTGATTTATGACATTTTTAGTTTTTAGTCCGGATATTATTTATTATTATTTTCAGCATTTTTAAGAGAGTTTAGGAGGTCATTTCTATACTTAGAATGACCAGCCCCCTTAGAGTTATTTTTAGAGTTTTATTTGTTTTATTTTTAATCTTTTTGGTTAAGGAAAAGAAAGAGTCTTCCTTTTACTTAACCTAGCTTTGTAGCCCCCTTTCTCTTTTACGTTGATAATTATAGCTTTTATGTTGAGAGAAAACCTCCATTGAAGCTCCTTCAACGCCACCTTGAATCACCTAGTCGAGCTTGCTCCTTCGTCATTCTCACATCAAATCCTTTAGATCTAGGTCGAGCGTGCTCCCTTCATCTATCCCGCTTCCAAATCTCCATCTTTTCCAGCCCTAAACTGGCCGTGCACATCCCTTCACCCCTACGGCCATCCCCCTCAAATTCCTATCGCTTCCGCAATCGCTTTCGCCTCGCCGTCGTCTTGCAATCTCCATCAACGCAGACGCCTATTGAAGGAGTTGCTTCGCCCCACTACGGATTCATCACGATCTCATCCGGGACTTGAGACCTTCTTCATAGCAAGGTCACATCACCAGTCCCACGTAGAACCCCTCCAGAGATCAGCCACAGTGGCATCTAGGAGAGCATCCGGCAAAGGAGAAGAACAGAGATCAAACAGAGGACAACTGAGTAGCCAAGAGTGGCGCCAAAAAAGGGTCGATTGACCATTTCCCACCGCCATATGGAGGCCCTTAGCTAAGACATGCGCGTCGTGTGTGATTCCTTTCCACATGTGGGAAGAGACAGGCCGAGAGCGGAACATGTCAATATCTCTACGCCCATCACAATACTTCCCCCTGATAACCCGACACCATAAAGTTTGTGGCTCTTGAAGCATCCGCCAACCCAACTTGGCCATCACCACCCCATTCGATTGGCGCATAGAACGGATCCCGAGTCCTCCATCCTTCTTAGGTTGGGTAATGCGATCCCAAGACAGAAGATGCACTTTACGTTGGTCCGATTTCGAGCCCCAGACAAAGCTTCTCACCTGCCGATCAATATCATCACAGACAGAACGGGGCAGCAGGGTAGATTGCATAACATAGACATGGAGACTCGTCAAGACAGAAGTTGCAAGAGTTGTACGCCCAACCATGGACAAATACTTCCCTTGCCAACCCCGCAGCCGGGAGGAGACCTTATCAAACATGAATTGGTACCGAGCGGAGGTCATACGACCACAAGCAGGAATTGGTACCGAGCGGAGGTCATACAACCACAAGTAGTAGGCACACCAAGGTAGTTGCCGAGATCGGTCGACACCGGGATGTCTAGATCAGAACTAATCGCCAACTTTAACTGAGCACGAACCTTCTTAGAGAAAATCATGTTGCTTTTCTGAAAATTCACCTGCTCCCCCGATTCTAAGCAAAAATGATCAAGACAACGCTTGATGACCCCAGCCTGAGCAATAGAAGCTTCACCGAACAAAATTAAATCATTGGCGAAAAACAAATGAGATAAGGGGATCCCGCCAAGGTAGATAGGCTGCCACCCACCCTCAGCATGGATTATGTGTGAGAGCCGTTCCATACACAACACAAACAAATAGGGCAAAAGAGGATCGCCTTGATGAACACCCCGAGAAGGTTTGAAGGAGCCCGTCCTGGAACCATTCCATAAGATGTCCATTTGACCCTCAGTCTAGCATTGCATGATCACATCAACAAGGTGAGCAGAGAGGTGCGCTTGAAGCAGAATTTGTCTCAAGAAACTCCACCGGACTCTATCGTAAGCTTTAGCAAGATCAATTTTCAGAATCATCCAACGAGTGGTGCTCCGCGCAGTCAACATAGTATGCAGAACCTCTTGAACGATGACCACATTGTCGATGATATGGCGGCCAGGAATAAAGCTAGCTTGCATGGGAGAGACCAAGTCAGAAAGGATAGGCTTGAGCCGATGAACAATAATTTTTGTTGCAATTTTGAAGACAACATTTAGAAGGGAGATGGGTCTGAAGTGAGCAGGAACAATATGCGACCCATTATTAGGGATAAGAACCATAAGAGCATTACCCAAATTCTGCGGGAGAAATAGTCAATTCAAGTGTGACGTATCAATGAAAGTGGAATTGTTTAGGGCAAAAGAGATAGGTGGTTTGAAACTTAGAAGTAGTTGAGTAATATTACGTTATATATTATCTTTTATTATTGTTATTATAGTGGTCTCATAGATTCTCAACTCATATAAACAAAATAATCACATTTGGAACAAATCTATGATCTAACACGTCATTTAAGACTTAAATTGACCTTTTTTTTATAATGTTTTATAAAATATCACATGACTAATAATACTTGATATTCGAAAAAATGATACATCAAACTTTTGATAAAACCTAAGTACAAAATTCCCAGTTATTTTTCGTTATATAAAATGATGGGCCTGCTTGACCCAATTACTAGTCATATATTGGGCCGATCCACACATCGTTACCTGCCAGACTTTTTTTTATAGCCGTTTAGCCCATATGTTCTCCCTGTCTCCGCCGCCATTAACAGAGCATAGAGCTAGAGCAAAACTCCCGTCTTGTTCCCAGCCACGCCGTCGCCTCTCTTCTCTCACAGCAAAGCCCTAAGGCACGATTTCCGGTTGTCTTCTGGTGCGATTCCAGTCCCAGCACTTGGCAATGGCGCCGACTTCCGAGGAACAGCCTCATAAACTCCATCGTTCTCGCCAAGCGGGTTCTTCCGCAAAGAAGAAGAAGGGGAAAAAGGAAAAGAACAAGGCCGATAATTCTGATAAATCCAACCAAAACCCTAAGGTTTATATTTACGTTTTTTAAAGTATCGATTTCTGACATGGAAACCCCATAATACTATGGTTGTTAGTTCGTTCTCGAGCGAATTTAGTACTGAACTCTGTGGATTGCTGCCAGGCATTTGCCTTCCGTTCGAATGTGAAAGCCAAGCGGATGCAGTCGCGTACAGTGGAGAAAGAGCAGCGCCGGATTCATATCCCTACCGTTGATAGATCCACAGGCGAAGATCCTCCCTTTGTTGTTGTAGTTCATGGGCCGCCTCAGGTTAGTATTTGCTCTGATGAATTCTCGCTAGCAGAATTATTTGCTAATTTTAATCTATTGAGAGCATAATTCGTCGAACGAGGTGCTTTTAACTTTAAATTGACCTTACGGTTCTCAAGTCATAGTCTTTTTTGAATATTGGGAGTGGTGAAACATGTATTCCGCGACACTGCTGATGCTTCTTAATATGCAGGTTGGTAAATCACTTGTTATAAAGAGTCTTGTGAAGTATTATACCAAGCAGAACCTACCTGAGGTTCGAGGTCCAGTTACTATTGTATCTGGTTTGTATTTTCTTATCATCCCTATCGGTGCACTTATGTTTATATACATCTTTCTGTAACGCACCATATTTCTTTCACTTCACTGTTCACTTTTTTGTGTTTTGTGGATATATTACTGAATCATTGATCTACCACCCATCACAGGTAAGAAAAGGCGACTGCAATTCATCGAGTGCCCAAATGACATTAATGGCATGATTGATTGTGCAAAAATTGCCGATTTGGCATTACTTCTGATAGATGGAAGCTATGGTTTTGAAATGGTGAGAATGGTTCCCTTTCTGTTTGTTTAGTTTTTTGGCTTTGCCCTCGATTGACTTTGTCATCTTCCTTCGAATAAGTTTTGATATGATTATTACTGAGCTTAACAATTTCAGTTCCTTATTATTTTCTGATGAAACTTTGTTAAGTCTATCTGCATGTTTCCAGCCTAACTTGCCTCTTTTTGCTTAATTAATGCTATCATTGTCTGTCTTGTATGCATTACCTTATTCAAGTTTCATATTTTTTTAGTTTGTCCTCTACAATCTGGTTATGTGAGTAACATGTACGTCATTCTTCATGTGAAGAACATTTTTGTTTAGATTGATTGTTAAATATTTATGCATCCATGGTATTTTCCACCTTCTTTGAATGAACAGAAGCACTCAAGTTGATGAACCTGTTCTTTTATTTGCAGGAAACGTTTGAGTTCCTAAATATTATGCAAGTTCATGGGTTCCCTAAGGTTATGGGAGTTCTTACACATCTTGATAAATTCAGTGATACAACAAAACTGAGGAAAACAAAAAAGCGCCTCAAACATCGTTTCTGGACTGAAATATATGACGGAGCAAAGTTGTTCTATTTATCTGGTCTTATTCATGGGAAGTAAGTAATTTTCTGCCTTTTTTACTTTTTGATCCTTTTCAATGTCCTTGACCTTGTGAATGTCTTCAATTTTGTACAATGTTCAAGAAGAAATATTACTTATATGAGTAATGTTGGTGTTTATGAACAGGTACCCAAAACGTGAAGTCCATAATCTTGCAAGATTTATTTCTGTTACAAAGTTCCGCCCTTTGACTTGGCGATCAAATCACCCTTATGTAGTGGCAGATCGTGTTGAAGATATAACTCCACCAGAAAGGATTCAAGAGGACGAAAAATGTGACCGGAATGTCACAATATATGGTTATTTGCGAGGGTGTAATTTGAAAAGAGGAACTAAGGTATGTAACTTGCCTTGAAGATAATATGTTTATTGTAAGGTTCGAGAATATCATAGAGGTTAAGAAGGGACATTTGACTTAATCATTGGTATGTTTTGGGATGAAAGACACGGGTATTACATTCTCCATTTTATATTATTGGGTTTCTAAACAGACCTAAGGGTTTAGATAGATGTATGATTGTATGACTTGTGGATTTTGGACCTTGGTTTAGCCATGTGAATATAACTTTGGGTATAAGAGTCTCTTGTGAACTTACTTTTGTATTGAAAAATATAAATGGGAAGCCAAACGTTAAGGAAGTTCTTGTATGCCAACCAAAGACATTTTCGGAGACTTTCTAGCATGTTAAACATTATATGGAGTTGAATCAACTTTAGGATCTTATTTTCTAATATGACACCGTTGTTCATTAAAGTTGCCTTATAAGGAATCTGTCTTCCATTTTTCCAAAACAATAGCTTTTTAGCCAGGCAGTTCATTAAAGTTGTGCTGCAATCATCCTAACAAGTCATACTTTATGCAATACCAAAATGGTTTGACAATGTCAGTCGCATGGATTTTCAATCTTTAATTTTCTTGAGTATGTAAAGTTTCTTCCCTCTTTTTTGAGTGGGAGAAATCTGATGTGTGAGTATAAATATATATAATATATATTGTCTGCTGCAGTCTTCTTCATGTGTGTTAATCTGAGTTTTTAAACGATTTTATCCAGTTTATATGTACTCCTCTGTTATAACACAATCTTTCAAATTCTATTTTTGGCTTTTTACCAGGTTCATATTGCAGGTGTAGGGGACTTCAGTCTTGCTAGAATTTCTTCCTTGGCTGATCCTTGCCCTCTCCCTTCAGCTGCCAAAAAGAAAGGATTGCGTGACAAAGAGAGACTGTTTTATGCTCCTATGTCTGGTCTTGGGGATCTTCTGTATGACAAAGATGCTGTTTATATAAACATAAACGATCACCTGGTTCAGTATTCCAAAACTGATGATGAAAATGGAGATGAAAAAGGTACAATGAAACCATTTCTCTTTGTTGCATATATCATTTTAATTGGTAATTACTTAACTTCGTTATCTCATCTCCTATTCTGATTAATTTTTGTCAAAAACTTATTCTTGTCTGCTTCCTTCTCTCATTTTTGTTGTAATCAGGTAAAAAACATGACATTGGTGTGTCCTTGGTGAAATCACTTCAGAAAACAAAATACTCTCTTGATGAAAGTCTGGGGCAGAGTGAGATTAAACTGTTTAGCTCGAAGTCTGATGTATCATCAAATGCTGAGGGTACTTCTGAGCAGATTCCTAGAGTGGAAAATACTGATTCAGATGATACTGACGCTGATGAATCTGATGAAGAATATGAGAATGGAGATTATAAGGAAGCGGTGAACAACAAAGGAATTAGTGCTGTGAGGGATCAGCCAGAACTATCTGGTGGTGAAAAGCAAGATGTATCCAGTAGGCGTTCTTTGAGGAGTGATTACTCAGAAGTTGTTGAGTTCGCTGATGGTAGGATCAGGAGAGGAGCAAGATTTGTTAATGACGACAAGAATGTAAGATTTAGGAAATTCATCACCATCAAGCAGCTCTGTATATATGCATTTTGTATGGTTATCATGATAATTTTTTGTTTCTTTTTGTGATTTAACCACTCAAATTTCTTGTAAGGTCTTTTTACCTTTTTTTTTGTATTCTCAAGGATATTGGTTCAAGTAAACAAAGCCTAACCAGTCACCCATCTGTGGCTTTCTTTTCACAGGGATTAGATGAAGATGAGGAAGATAGTGATGATTCAACTTCTAATGAAAGTGATGATGATAGAAGTAATGTAGGTTCAGAGTCTTCTGATGGCGATGAATCAGAAGACATAATGGAAGGTAAATTCACAAACAGATACCAAATAGTGCATGAAGTATGCCCTCCTAAAGAACTATTTGCTTGGAATGATTTTCTTTTGGACCTATCGTGGTGCATAACATGTGAACCATGTATTTCTGCAACAGTTAAACTCTTAATTTTCATCTTTCGTCTCTTTGGGAAGTTGATAAGCTAGATTTTCATAATTGCTTCTTTTGAGCGATTGCATTTGGAAGCTACTGCCTCTTGTATTACATGTGGTTTGCCAGGTGGTGACTGGATAGCTAGCCATTAGAGTCATGTCTGGAAGTGCGGAGATGGTGCGTCTGCGAGGGGAAATTCTTAGGTCTTTCTTTTGGAATTAACATATCTTCGAGAGATCGAGGCATATAATTTAACGCTTTTGAAGATTCCTGTCCCAAAATAGTGTTAAGGAAACGTGTAAACATAGGTTAACCTGAAAGTTGTGTTTGCTATCATAGAAGTGATCTAAATGGGAAGCCACTGTGGACTAGAAAAATTGCCATGACAACCTGAAAGCCGTGCTTGCTCTCATAGAAGCGATCTAAAAGGGAAGCCACTGTGGACTAAAATATCTGCCATCTTAGATGTGTCTCATAGTTCTCTCTAGTATCTTGTTTCAAAAGTTCTTCTTTTGTGTTATATCTACTGTCATCTATTGTACAGGAATGGTGTTTGATTAAGTATAAGGATCAAGGGTTTATTTTTGGACCTAGAAGCATTCTGTATGCTAGTAGGATTTGTGACGATGCTATGGCATGTTCATTAGCACAAGTGAGATTTGGAAGCTTAAGATTTTAATTGATTAACATCTAACACTAGTTTTTTACTAATATATTCCGGCCTTGCTCTACTTCTCTTTTTTGCAATTGGTATTTTCTTTAGCTGGCGCGTGTTTGTGGTATATGCTTTCTCTTTGATACTTTTAGTTGATTATTGCAGCAGAAGAGGATTTGGGAAATGACGCAAAATGGAAAGAATCCTTGTCGGAAAGAATTGCCATGAGACCGAAAACTAATTTAACACAATTAGTGTATGGGCAATCTGGGTTGTCTGAAGCACAAGGAAATAGTGATGAAGAAGGAAGTGAAGATGATGCATTTTTCAAACCGAAAGGGGAGGGGCACAAGGTTTGTTCTGATTCCACTTGGATAGTAGTGTACTGTGTGCTTTCTTTTATCTTGAGCTAAAGACATCAGCTACTTTCTTTTATCTTGAGCTAATGAAATCACGTAGCTGATATTTAATAAACTAACTATTGTAGTCATGATTCTCTTTTTTTTTTTTGCAGAAATCAGTAGAAAATGTAGCTGGAAATATTAATATAGATGACTGTTCTAAATTCACAAATGCTTCAAGTTTGAGAGACTGGAGCAATGAAGAACTGATTAGGAATGTTCGTGACCGGTTTGTCACTGGAGATCAGTCAAAGGCTGCTGGGAGAAATAAAGCCATTGAGGGTGACAGTGATGAAAATGATGATGCTTATGATGATTTTGAAGATTTGGAGACAGGTGAGAAGTTTGCAGCGCCTGTCATATCAAAGAGTGATGCATCTAGTAAGGATGATACTTCAGCATCTGAGGAGAGGAGACTTAAAAAGCTTGCTCTACGTGCCAAATTTGATTCACAATATCCTTTTCAATGTTTATCCAATATCATATTGTGCAATTCTCTAATGAAGTCTATTTTACTGCATTGCTGTTTTCTAAGGCTACTTGGGGGGCGGGTGATAAAAGTTCAGGTGGTCACCTGACCACTACTAGTAGGCATACAAATACCTTTCACTTAGTATTTTATTCCCCTTGGATAGATGACCAGCCTTTTCTATTTTTATGGATTTCTTTGGTTATTTCTGCCTTTGCAATGAATGTGGAAATACAATAAAGCATTCGTGCTCCTTAATGCAATCACGTTTAATGGATCTGAATTACCTGAAGATGAAGATGACGAAGAAGGGGAGAAAACTTTCCAGCGGGAGAAGGCAAATGAAAGTGAATTTTATGACAAGGTGAGTTTTTTGTATAATGTGTTTTGGTATCTGATTGTCTTGTAATTAAATTAGTTTGTCTGATCTGTAGGCTAACTTGTAACGTATGTATCATTGTAACAGTTAAAAGAAGCGGTTGAACTTCAGAGACAAAAAAATTTAGCTGAACTTAATGATCTGGATGAAGCAAGTCGAATTGAAATAGAGGGATTTCAGACTGGAACATATCTAAGATTGGAAGTGCATGCTGTGCCCTTTGAGATGGTGGAATATTTTGACCCTTGTCATCCTGTACTGGTGGGAGGAGTTGGTCTTGGTGAGGAAAATGTTGGGTACATGCAGGTATACCAAGTTCTCCCATGTTGTCTGTCCAATCTTCCAAATTCTAACTGTTTGAACAAATACATTCCTACAATTCTATTCAACTTTATGGCTGTCTTGCTTATTGGTGGTGCTATGTGTATTCCTAATAAATTACCGGGAATGACTACTAGAGGATGATTTGGATTCTCAATTCCTACAGGTCAGGATAAAGAGACATAGATGGCACAAGAAAGTGTTGAAGACTCGGGATCCGATTGTCGTGTCTATGGGATGGAGGCGTTACCAGACCACACCTGTTTATGCTATAGAAGATCAAAATGGACGGCACCGTATGCTTAAGTACACTCCTGAACACATGCATTGCCTTGCTATGTTTTGGGGACCTCTTGCTCCACCAAACACTGGTGTGGTTGCTGTTCAGACACTTTCTAGCAATCAGGTTCGTGTACTATTGCAATTCCACTCTCATTTTACCTGTTCCTACCACCTCCATGATGTCCTGGAATACGTATCTAGTTTGAACCACTAAGTTCACCATTTTCATTCTTTGATAACATTCTCTGAGCCAGCTACGGTGAACTATTGTATAAATGCTTCTAGATCAGGCCATCTGGTGCTGTTACCAAAATGGTCTTGGTTGATATCAAGAAAATGTAGCTGATGATGACTATTTGCTTCTACATTTCAGAGTACATACTCTTTCATTCTTACACTTCCACTTTGAATTTCTCAGGCGTCCTTTAGAATCACAGCAACTGCAGTTGTGCTAGAGTTCAACCATGCCACTAGAATAATGAAGAAGATCAAACTTGTGGGCTATCCTTGTAAGATTTTCAAGAAGACGGCCCTCATCAAGGATATGTTTACATCAGATCTTGAAATAGCAAAGTTTGAAGGTGCTGTTCTTCGTACTGTTAGTGGTATCCGAGGACAGGTGAAGAAGGTAAGATGAGATGGGTGTTTTTTTTGTATCTTACACCGGATCTAGTTGTATAAATATTTTGAGAGGGAAACCCTTAGATGTACATTAGTTGATGCCCTTTGCCCTCCTTTGCAGGCTGCTAAAGAACTTTTAGGCAACGCAATTAAAGGAAAAGGATTCACTCCCAAGGAAGGGATTGCAAGATGTACATTTGAGGATAAGATTCTGATGAGTGATATTGTCTTCTTGCGTGCGTGGACACAAGTGGAAATCCCTTGCTTTTTCAATCCACTAACTACAGCATTGCAACCTCGGGACCAGACTTGGCAAGGAATGAAAACCGTTTCAGAATTGAGGAGGATGTTAAATCTTCCTATTCCTGTGAACAAGGATTCTGAATACCAGGTATGGTATATTTGAGTTCATACCTGTTACCATCCTAGTTTTATTCGGGCGTTTTCAGTCTTTCTTTTCCATCTTTTCTTTTATTGTTGTTTTCCTCGTCCCCTTAAACTTGTAATGCCGTTTTGTCAAAGCAGAAAGGTGGAATTGAAAGGAAACCTAAGAAGTACAATCCTCTAGTTATTCCGAAGTCATTGCAAGAGGCCCTTCCTTTCGCCTCAAAGCCTAAGAATCCACCGAGTCGTAGACGAGGGCTTCTAGAGAATAGAAGGGCTGTTGTGCTCGAACCCCATGAGCGTAAAGTCCGTGCACTCGTCCAACAGTTTCAGCAGATTCAATCAGCCAAGGTAAATTCCTTGGTAGTACGGTTTATACAGTCGTTACAATAGACAAGTGTCAAAAGTACAACTATCGCCTTGCCTTTTCCCATACGTCCTTTGATTTCAACCAGTTTTTCATGGATCTCGCGTTGTTTCATCATCGTGTCATGTGCAGCTTAAGAAACAGAATATCAAAGACCAGGAGAAGAGGAAAACTTATGAGGCGCAGAAGGCCAAGGATGAGCTGATATCAAAGAAACGCCAAAGAGAGGAACGCAGAGATAGGTACAGAGAGCAAGATAAACTGAAAAAGAAAAGCCGCAGGAATTGAAGCCCACAAATTTGTTATTGGAATTGGTGTATCTTTCTCCAAGTCCTTTGAAAAAGCATTCAAGGTAGAGTCCAATTTCTACACTACACACTACACAGTGCAAGGAATGCAATACAATGATCCACTTTAGCTGACATCAATGCCTAGATGAGTAATCCGATTTTGTCTGTATCATCATCACAGTTCTTTAATCTTCATCAAGAGTTGAATTGGTAGCCATTTATCTGAATATCAGATAGCTGTATTTGGGTTTTACTAATGGTTGCTGCTAGTTGGGTAAATGTAATGATAGAAATTTATGAGCCTTTTAACTATTGCAATGCTACATCAGCAAATGGACTAAAAAAGTGGCGCTTGATTTCCATCGATACAAAGCAAGTTCTTTGGGATTACGATCGATACAGTAATTATGCAGAGCTAAGCAAGCACTTGGTAGGAAGGGTGATTGTTTTCCAAGTGCTGTCTGCTGTTGTTTTTGTTGTTGCTGTCTTGTAATGGTATTTTCCGGGTGCAATTCACCCTGTTCCATTAGAATCATTATTGCCCACTTATCTGTGTTATTTGAGAGCGGTGATGAACTGTTGGTTCCTCAGCATGGGGCAAAATAGGAGAGCATTCGTCAACTGGGTATGGGCCAGCAGATCATAATGACACCATTGAAAGGTGCAAACACCATATTGTTAATCATCTTTGTTTCTGTTTGAATATGTCATTACTTGAATCAGTCATCACTCCAATAATGGGTGCCACTGCTGAATTTCTGTTCACAATTATGGTTTCTGTATTTCATATGTAGCATTTTTAGACGTCTTTCTGTGGTCTGAATAAGGTTGCCTGATTACCCTAAGTCCTTAACCTAGCCAGCTAATCTGTAATAACATTTCAAAGTTGGAATTTTACTTTTAAAAAAAGGGTGATTTTGATAAATGACCCTTTTTAGGAGGTGGAGTTTAGATAATAATCTCCAAAAAAATATATTAAGTCCATGAAAGTGTCATCATAAGTGTCCCATGAGTTTGACTAACTGAAAGTGTCATCAGGCTTATGACACATGAGGGTCAATAAACAAAATTAAAAACTTAGGAGATAAATAACAAAAAAAATAATTCTAAAGGGCTAATGGGCCAAAATATCTCAGAAAAATTAAAGCCTTACAACCTGAACCTAATTGTGTAGGATTATATTCATATCTACAGTTTTCTCCCACTGATCTCTATTAGCAATGTACAATTCAAAACCCAATGATTTTAGTTTTTTAAGAACTCAATAAGGTTGGTATCACTTTCCTGCAAGATTATGATCAGGCAAAAATTTGCTTGAATCATGCAAATTGTAACAAACTTGCCATTATTTCAAGTTTTCCTATTGTTAGTATACTTATCCAGTCTGAAAGATACTGCTATTCCTCCCATGCCTTTTTCAAAGTGCCTTATCTGTGTCTTAGTTTCTTGAACTTGGAAAACCACTCGCTTGCCTTCTTTCCTCTTGGATTGGATAACTATACGTAGAATTGTAAACTTTTTGGGGAATCATCAATCTGTTTCATGCTGCATGGTATCCAATTTTGTTAAAGTTCATCAAGATGGACCAGATGCACACTACATGTAGATAATTGGTACCTTTTGCAAGGACCAATCTTTCCTCCATAACAAGTACTAAAGCTCCCAAATTATCTTGTACTTGACATTATCTTCTTAGTATTACCTGTTGAAACCCGGTTCAACCCTTCGCGGAGATGTCGAGGGTCAACACACCCTCGACCCGGTTTTGCTGAGGATTTGTTTGTTTGTGGGAGGTTCTCGACGGCTCTTTCTCTTGCTTCTAACTCGCGGACCTCTTCAGAATCGTCTGATAACTCTTCCTCTTCACTTAACTTCCAGACATGCCTTGCTTCGCTTCCGAAGACCTCCGACTCTTACCCAGAAAACCTGCTTCCTTGGCGACCTGAAAAACCCGGAGAGAGCTTCTCCGGGAGAACACCCTCCGACGCCCAAGTCAGTACTGGATTCAGGGAAATATGTTTGAAAGGAGAGGGAAAAAAAGGAAGAGAAGAAGCACTGAAACTGATCCGAAGAAACCCCTGAAGCTTCTCTGAAAAGCAGATGAGACTCTTTGGAGCAAGAGCACCCAAGGAGCACTGAACCCTCTCCTTTTCTTCTTCTTGCTTCTAACCCTCTTTTTGCTCTTGGATTGGAGTGATATTTATAGGAAAAAACTCACCTTCTCTCCTAACACCACGTGTCTGTGGCTGATTGACGGGATTCGTAACCGTATTGGAAGCTTCTTTTCTGTCAAACTTACTCTCTCTCCATAACAGAATTCTGGTAGCCCTTCATGTCTACGCGTAGGATTTGTTACGCGAAGGGTAAAATCGCCTCCCACAGCCAGCCCCCCAAGTCTTTCGCGAAACTTGAGCGAAGACTTGGAAACAGTGGTTGCTCTGAGCCGGAATCATCACGCGGAGAAATTCGAGGTTTCCCGCGCCTGCCTTTTTTGCCGATGCCTTCCTTTTCAAATTTCAAAATTAAGTACCCCTGAGCTGACAAATGTTGCTTTCGGATTGCTCCACGTGTCCGCCCTGATGCCCTTTCGACTTTCCTTTTCCTATATATATGAACTGTCCACTTTCGTCCCTCTTTCATCCATTGTCCTCCTCTTCTCAAATTTTTCTCTTTTCTCTCTGTTTCGGTGGCCGAGTCTCGCCAATCTCGCGTTTCGGGTGATTCCTACTCGTCAGGTAAGGCCTTTCGTTCCCTTTTTTTACAGCTTTCCTTCCACCTCTCTTCTTGCCTGTGGGTTGTGGTGAGGAGACGGTTTTGGTGTATCTCTTGTTTCAAGGATAAAGGTCGCAGCTTTCCGGTCGCCGGAATTTTTCATGTTGGTTCGTCTTCTCCCTTGGTGGTGAATCTCTTGGTTTCGAGATGTCTCTTCATAACTTCTTCCCCGGCCCCAGGGTGGGGATTTCTTATCCTTGATTTGCGTTCTTTAGGGTTTTGCTTAGTCGAGGTCATTCTGAGTTTCTTCCGTTTCATCGAATAGTTTGGGGTTCCTCTCTGTTTGCCTCTGCTAAAGCGAGTCTTTTCTATTATGGATCTTGACACCCTCCGTTCTTCTGTTCAAGCTGTGGACGTAAGCCCCCGCCCGGAGGACCATGAATCACAAGCATCAGGTCCTCTCTTCCGGCGAATATAGTCAACACTCTTCGCGAGGGCAATCTTCTGAGGCTACAGAGTCGGTTATTCAGGAAGCGTGCCCTAGAAGGCGTTTGGTCTTGCATGAGGCTCGCTACAAAGCTAGGCACGATCGTCCTCCTCAATATGACATGGAGAGGATTCGCGAAGAGGGGCTTCGCGTAGAAACTTCTCCTTCAGAGCGGAGAGAGGCTCAAGGCGACAATAATCCGGTATCTTCGTCCTCACGATCGGGGATAAGGAGTGCCAGGGTCTGGATATTAAAGAAACCCGTGCGTCGTCTGCCTTTTTCTGACAACACGGTTTTCCAGGAGGGGGCCGGAGACGAGTCTGAGTTGGAACTGGAACACTTGGAACAGATCGTGAAGACATATCCTTTTCCTGCGGGGTCGGTTCTGGCTCTTCCAGAAGAGGGTTCGACTTCTTTGCATCATTATCCGGATTTCATGGCCGTGTCGCTCCCGGCATTGTTCGCGGGGTTCCGTGTACCTATTCACCCCTTTTTTAAGGAGATCCTGAATTAACAGGGTACTAGCCCTATCCAATTGCATCCTAATAGCTGGAGGAATTTTTGATGTCTTTTCCTTCATTGTCGTGAGCTTAATGTCGATCCTTCACTTGAGGTGGTGAATAACTTGATATCCACGCGAGATATATCTCGTGGGTATTGGTCTTGGAAAGTGGAGTACGTGCAGGGAGTTATGAAGCCCTCCAATCTGGGTCCGTGGAGGAGTGAGTGGTTTTTGCTTCGTATTCCCGGCTCGTTTGGAGTTAGCATTCACCCGGGGAGGGCCTTCCATTTTTTGTGTTTAGCGGCTGGTCCTGCTAAGGAGAAACAGCAGGCAGAGAAGAAAGTTCTGGTTGCGAAGTTCAAACGTTCTGTTACCTATAATTATGGTTAGCTGATGACTCTTGAAAAGCTCGAAGAGTTGGGTTTGAGCTCTCTCCATCCTCGTGAGGGTGAGCTATTTTGTCGAGGGGATGGTCGCCACCCGCGGGGCTTGTCTATTTCTCACTTTCGCTGAGAGTGATCATTGTTCTGTTCTTTTAACTTTGCGCCAGGTTTTGTTAATTTTATCCATTCTGTTCCTCAGGCTCTTCAAACATGCAATTCGATCATTTGGACGATATAGCTGATCTGGAGAAGGGGCTTTCTATAGATGATCAAGATCATGATGAGCTTCGCTCCGGTCCGACTGTGACTGGCGGTGTGGGGCTTTTTCAAGATTACGCAGAGGAATTAGGAGATATGGTTGGTGATGTCGCGGATGTCCCTGTCATTGAGGAGAAGAACCCGACGGTTGAGGTGGGGAACAGCTCCGATCTCCCTTTGGTCAAGTTGAAAGGGAAGTCTTCGTGATCTAAGAAGGCGAGTCGCCGTTCTCGCGATTCTTCTCATCTTGAAGGGTCGGTGGCTCATCACCTGGAGGCTGTGAGTATTTTCCTTTGCGCGTGTTTAAACATGAGTTATGTCTATTTCTCACCTTGTTTTTCTTTCTACGCGTAGGCCATGAAAGGGTGCCGTGATGCTTTGAGCTCTTGGGAGAAGGCGTCTTCAAATGTTGCTGATGTCGAATCCCTTCGCGAGCAGATTACGCGAGTGACTTCAGAGCTGAATCGTATGAAGATAGAGAGGGATGTGGCCAAGTCTGAGATGGAGCAGGCGCGAACTGCAAAAGACGCTTTGCAGGCGGAGATGGATCAAGCTGTTAAGAAGGCTCGCGCGGAGGGTAAGCAAGAGGGCGTGGATGAGTACGTAGCGGGTTATCGTATGAAGGCTCGATATGCACACATTGCCGCTGGGGATTTCTTCTTCGGTTTGAAGGTTGGTGCTAAGCAGGTGCTGAATCATTATAAGCTTAAGCCAATACGCCTCGATGCCCGTGATAATGCTGGGGTGGAGTATGTGCCAAGGCCTCCTTACAAAGCTCCCATCATAGGGGATATAAAAGAGGATCACGACTCTGTCTTGGAGGCTTGGGATGTAACTATTTTGAAAGAAGGGGATCCCTTTGCCAAGAAAAGACTTTCTCCAGCCGCTACTTCCACTGGGGTTAAACGTACACGAGATGGCTCCTTTCGTGGGGATGTCTTGAGTACTCCTGTGTCTAAGCCTTAGCCTTCTAGTCTGTTCCCTTTGTTCTGGGGGTTGCTCTCTTTTGATACTTTTGGTGATTGTTCTTTTGACATTCTGAAGACAATTGTGTTGTTTGGACAACGTTAGCTTCCCTTTTTTTTTTAAGTACCTATTGCGATGAACGTTGTTGCCTTGTATTTTTTCTATTTCCTTATTCATGCGGACCTTTTAACTGTCTGTCTCTCTGTTTCACGACTTCGCGAGAGAGCCCTAGTTCGTCTGCTTTAAATGTTGTTATAGATTTGGCCGGTGGCCTCGGTAATAGCCCCAGCCTCTTAACTTCACTCTTCTCATTGCCTTACTTAAATGTTGTCTAGTCTTGTCAAACCAATCGTTTCTTACCTTTAATACTGATTAGTTTTCTTTATTTTACGAGAGAGAGAGAGAGAGAGAGAGAGAGAGAGAGAGAGAGAGAGAGAGAGAGAGGGAGTTAAGGCCTTGTATTTTTTCTGTTTCCTTTTTTCTCTTGGGGAGTTAACTGCTTCTTATGCAGTTATCTCAACTCCTCTATAAATACCCCTTGTTTCTTTTCTCTTTTTCTTCCACTTTGTGCTTTATTCGGCGATTATGGTTAACCTGGTTCTGGTTGCTCACCACGGTGGTCGAATTGTATGTCAACGAGGGGATCGTCGTTTGTTTGCTGTTCATCGCTATGATAGCGGTTGGGTTTGGAGCATGGATATGGGAGATGTGGGAGAAGAGGTGGGAGAGTTTGACTTGCATGTTCTCCACGCGTGCATCTTTCCGGACGCTGTTGACTATGGTGTAGGCCGTCTTTTTTACTTCCCTCACCCCCGTGTTCAAGGGCGACGCCTCCGAGAGATCCGGACCAACTACGACACGGCTCGTATTGCTCGCCTAGGTCGAGAAGGGCATGTTGGTATCTATGCTTATGGGCCGCCTCCTCCAGGCTTTTTACTCCCTTCTCTCCGCGCGGCGGGCCTGTAGGGTGTCGCTTTGCTTTTGTATTTTTGTATATGATCCCCCTTCTCCCCCCATGCTTCTTCTTGTCTTCGGAGACTAGAAGAAGTATTAGGAAGGGGGCAGTAAAGGGTGGTCTCGTGTGTATTTTAGGTGTACTGTTTAGGTGCTTTGCTTAACCGCTTTGTTTTGTCTTGGGCTAGCACTGTTTTGAGTAAAGAAAAGTTCTATTGTGCTTTTTGTAATGGCGAAAATGCCTTGTAATTACAACCTTATGCGATATATAAGAAAGCTTTCTAGTGTTTCTTAAGAAAAATTCTCTGATCCTGTCATTGTTCCGCGTGTGTTGCCTTGCTTCTCCTTTTGTTTGCATGTTTGTTTTGTCTTGGGCTAGTCCTGTTTCATCATTGCTTTACTCGTTAAAGGACTTGATTTTTGTAATGACCAATACATTGTACGGTTGCGTTGTTCATACCTTATCGCTACTTTGCTTCTAGCTTGCGAAGGACTTGCCATATTGCTACGCGTGCTGAATGCCAAGCAACCGACACGGTCTGGACTTGCTACGCGCACCAGCTTAATCTTGCCAAGCTAGTGCCGTTCTGGGTGGGGCTACGCGTGTCGATCCATCGATCAGGCACCGTCTGGGTGGGGCTACGTTCACTGCTCACTCTTGCCGAGCTAGTGTCGTCTGGTGTTGCTACACGTACCGCCATTACATGGCCGGTACCGCTTGGGTATTGCTACGCATGTCGATCCATTGATCCGACATCGTCTGGGTGGGGCTACGTCCACTGCTCACTCTTGCCGAGTCAGTGTCGTCTAGTGTTGCTACGCGTACCGCCATTACATGGCCGGTACCGTTTGGGTATTGCTACGCGTATTGACTCGATATGGATGAGCTCAATACCGTTGTTTATTGCTTTAGTTGCTTTTTTCCTGAAATTTAAAAAGAATGAACTTTAGATTTTGGTTGTTATGTTTTTGTATACGGTCTTGCAGAGAAAGTGTTATGGGTCTCTGGGGTACCTTATCGTTTTTATTTCGTTCAGCCCCCCAGGCCTCTAGCTTTTCATTTCTTGCATCACATTCCCATGGCCTCTATAAGGTGGAGCTTTAGTTTTTAAGGTTTTCGTGGTGAAAAAGCTTTTTGCGGGTAGGGCCAGTTTTGAGTTTTTTTGGTATCATACCTGGGGTGGGTTTCTCTTCACGGGTAATATTTGCGGAGCCTCATGATGTTCCATGAGTTTGGGACCATATTCCCCGCGTGGTCTTTGAGGCGATATGCTCCTGGTGCTACCTCGCGTGCGACTATGTAGGGGCCTTCCCATGCTGGATCAAGCTTTCCCCCTTCTGTTTTTCTGAGCACTAGGTCTCCCTCCGTGAACTTGCGCCCTTTCACTTTTTTGTTGTAATATGTTGCTATACGCCGCTTGTATTCATTTTCGCGGATTGACGCCATCTCTCGAATTTCTTCGGCCAGTTGTAGCTCTAGCTGTAGTTTTTCGGTGTTGCTTTCCTCGTCGTAGTCCAAGAGTCTCTCGCTTGGGAAGAGATGTTCTATAGGTATGACAACCTCGAACCCGTAAGTCAGCGCAAAAGGTGTTTCTCCTGTTCCCCGTTTAGACGTGGTTCTGTTAGCCTAGAGGACCAAAGGGAGGGCCTCTGCCCATCTCCCTTTTGCTCGCGTGAGCCTTCTCCTAAGGTCGAACAGGATCCTCTGATTTGCGTTCTCTACTTGGCCGTTGCATTGAGGGTGTGAGATGGAGGCGAATTGCAGTCTGATGCCCAGGCTTTCGCAGAAGTTGATCAGCTTCTCAGTGTTGAATTGTGGACCTCTGTCCGTAACAATGCTCTGGGGGAGCCCGAATCGGCAGATGATGTTCTGCCATAGGAATTTCTTGACTCGGCCAACAGTTGTTGTAGCTAGGGGAACGGATTCAACCCATTTGGTGAAGTAATCGATTGTGACCAGTATGAACTACAGTTGCCCAGGCGCCCGCGGGAAGGGCCCTAGCAGATCCATTCCCCACTTCGCGAAGGGGCATGGGGCGCTGATGGCCTGCAACTCGACCCCTGGTCTATGCGAAGTTGGCGCGTGCCTCTGGCATGCATCACATGTCTGAGCTGTGTGGAGGGCATCTTTCTTCATTGTAGGCCAGAAGTATCCAGCGCGTAGCGCCTTGTGAACTAGAGCCCTCCATCCTGTATGTCCTCCGCATAATCCTCCGTGGACCTCTATCATTAGCTCTTTACCTTCCTCAATGGGTATGCATTTTAGGCCTGTTGCCATGTACCCTCGATTGTATAATACCCCTCCTTTGATGTAGAAGCGGCTTGCCCTTATCTGCAGTTTTCTTTTTTCGTGAGCGTTTTCTGGCGCGGAGCCAGTGGTGATATACTGTACGATGGGAACTCTCCAATCGTTCTTACCCTCTTCTGAATCGAGCATCATTACGTCCCCGTTGATGGCCCGGGAAACCCTGGAGTCTACCCATATCTGTCTGTGAGTTCTGGTTTTTGACCCAAGCTTAGCAAGTTCATCGGCTCTGGAATTTTCTCTACGCGGGATGGCCTGTATTTCAAAATGGTCTAAGGCGTTGATGAGTACCTTGGCTTTGGCGTGATACGCGGGCAAATTCCCTGTCCGGGCTTCGTATTCCCCTTGTATCTATTTCACCATTACTTCTGAGTCGCTGTAGCATTTTACCCTTCGAGCCCTGCTGGCTAAAGCAAGATCGAGGCCTGCGAGAAGTGCCTCGTATTCCGCTTCATTGTTTGTGGCTTCGAATTCGAGATTTAATGCATAGTCGAACTGCTCTCCTCCAGGTGATGTGAGAGTAATGCCGGCCCCATTCCCTTCTTCGTTTACAACCCCATCCACGAACAAGACCCACTGCTCTTTTTCAACTGTTTCTTTTTCCTCAGCTTCACGAAAACTGGTTTCCACTAGAAAGTCAGCCAGGGATTGCGCCTTGATTGCTGGGCGAGGTCGGTATTCCACATCGAACTCTGACAGCTCTACTATCCACTTGGTCAATCTTCCCGACATGGTGGGTCTTCTGAACATGCATCGCAAAGGGAGGTCGGACAAGACTTGGATGGGATGTGCTTGAAAGTATGGGCGAAGTTTCCGCGCGGCAGTGATAAGGGCCAAAGCTACCTTTTCGATAGGCGGATATCTCGTCTCGGCTGATCCTAGTGCTTTACTTACGAAGTATACTGGTTTTTCTTGCTCGCGAACTAGAACTGCGCTGATTGCTCTCGATCCTGTAGCTAAGTATAGCTGTAATTCTTCTCCCTGTATTGGCGAGGCTAGTGTAGGAAGCTTTGTCAAATGTGTTTTGAGCTCCGTGAACGCCACCTCGCATTCGGGTGTCCATTGGAAGTTTTGGGGACTCCTTAGAGCGGAGAAGAAAGACATGCTTCTTTCTGCAAGCTTTGAACAGAAACGCCCAAGGTAGTTGATTGACCCGACAAACCTTTGCACTTCTTTGATACTTCGCGGGGGATCCATCTGTAAGACAGCTTCAACTTTATCAGGGTTAACATCTATTCCTCGCGTACTAATCATGAAGCCAAGGAATTTTCCTGCCTTGACACCGAACACACACTTCTCAGGGTTGAGGCTCATCCCATGTTTGCGCAACGTAGCAAATACTTCGCGGAGGTCTTCGACATGCTCTGACTCTTTCTTGCTTTTGACAACTATGTCGTCTACGTAGGCTTCTACAGACGAGCCGATCTGATCCTTGAATATTAAGTCTATCAATCTCTGGAACATAGCCCCGGCATTCTTAAGCCCAAAGGGCATGACAGTGTAGCAGAATGTTCCTCGTTCCGTAATGAAGGCTGTTTTCTCTTCGTCGGCTGGGTTCATCTTGACCTGATTATACCCCAAGTATGCGTCAAGGAAGCTTAGAGCCTCGTGACCCGCCGTCGAATCCACTAGTTGGTCAATTGAAGGCAGTGGGTAACTATCTTTAGGGCAGGCTTTGTTCAAATCGGTAAAGTCGACGCACATTCTCCATTTGCCATTGGCCTTTCTTACCATGACGAAGTTCGCGAGCCACTGAGGGTACTTCACTTCGCGGATTAAGTTGGCCTTTAGTAACTTTTCCACCTCTTCCCTGGCCCCTTGGGCTCTATCTCCAGCCTGCTTTCTCTTTCTCTGTATTTTTGGCTTGATGTCCGGACTTGTATTCAATGAATGTGTCATTAGGGACGTTGGGATCCCCTTTATGTCTCTGGATGTCCACGCGAATACGTCTCTTGAGACTCTCAATAGTTCGACGATTTCTTCTAGCGTATCTGCTCTCATGGCCTTCCCTACGTATAACTGCTCTTCCTTGCAGACGAACGGGGTCATGGACTGTTTCTCTCCTTATGAGACTGTGGCTTCCATCCGACTTCGGACCTCCAACTCAGGCTCTCCCAATTCCTGACGCGCGGGCAACCCTGTTCCTCCCTCCAAGCTTAAGACGGACAGGCTTTTACCCTCTAGTGCTGCTAGGTAACAGGTTCGACTTTCGGTGTGCTGCCCTTTGGCCATTCCCACACCTGCCTTAGTTGGGAACTTCAGAGCGAAATGGTAGATCGATACCACTGCTTGGAACTTGCATAGTGAAATCCTCCCTAAGATAGCGTTGTATGCGGACGGGGACTGGAGGACCAGGAATTCCACCTTTTCAGACCTACGTGGACCTCCTTCATCCCCGAGTATCAAATCAAGGATTATCACCCCAATGGGCTTTACCCGTTCTCCCGCGAAGCCTACCAGTGTGCAATCGGTGGGCGTTAAACTTGCTGGGTCAAGCCCCATTCTCTGAAAAGCTTCCCAATGCAATATGTCAGCCGAGCTTCCTGTATCCACCATTACCCTCTTGACAATCTTGGTTTCCATCTGCACATGGAGCACAAGCGGATCAGTACTCGGTATGCATGAATCTGCCAGGTCTTCTGAACTGAAAGTCATCTTATGTTCCTCTGGCGTAGGATTCGAGATACTCATAACGGGCTTCCCGATTGGGGGCGAAGCGTTGGTTATCCTTCTCATCTCCCGCTTGCTAGGTCCTTTTGGAGTATGTCCTCCGGAGATAGTTCCTACCTGCTCGTCCGGGCGGGGAAAATTCTGTTCAACTGGCGGATAAGGTGCCGGACGTCTGGGCGTCTGCCTTGGTGGGATCGACCCCGCACGAGACGTGGTTTTCGTCCGCAGAGGACCATGTCGTTGGCATTCTCGCTCGTCATGGGCTGTGGACTGATGGTATACACAAAACCTCTTCCCCGGCCGAGCTTGAGGAGGTGGCATATTGATTCGCGGAGCAGGATGTCTCTGGGCGTAGGAGGGGGTCTGCTCTCGATGGTTCATCTCGATCGCGATTAGAGGCTTATCTGGTGCCTTCCCTCGCTCTCCTGTCTGATGCCTACGCGATTCCCACGAGCCTGTGTCCCTTCTTACTGGCTCATTTCTTCTCCCGTTACTTGCCGATGGGTTAACTGTGATTGTGCTTCCGCGGGCCAGTTCTTCTGCCATTATATGCTGATTTGCCTTCTCCAGCAACTTGGTATACGAGTTAGGTGGCTTTTTGCAGACACTCAGTTTGAATGGCCCATTCTTGAGCCCCTGGATGAAGGCCATACGTGCGACTTTTTCATCGAAATCATGGGCTTGGACCGCTTCCGTCGTGAATCTCTTCACGAAGGATGCGAGGGATTCTCCATCTTTCTGTCTCACGTTTAGTACCTCTTGCATGCTCAGCCTCCTTCTCTGGGAGCATCCGAAGTGAGCCATGAAGGAATCTGCCAACTGCTGAAAACCTTCAATGCTCTTGGCCGGTAAACTGATCATCCACGTTAAAGCTGGTCCTGATAGGGTGTTGGGAAAACACTTGCACATTGTCGCTTCATCCGCCTTGCTCGCGAGCATGAGGTACTGATACCTCGACAAGTGATCCCTGGGGTCTTCGTCTCCCGCGTACTCCTTGAACGTAGGAATCTTGAAATCTGCTGGGGGAGATGCCAGGACTATATGGTCTGCAAAGGCTGTAGAGGCGAACAACTCTAGCGGTATCCTCGGAGCAGCGTACTCTGGGTAGTATTGTGGCTCATACTCCTGATGCTTTCCTCCATAAGTATCTCTCCATGGAGAGTACTGCAGACTTTCACGGGCGGCGGAGGCGCGATCTGCCTGGTAACATTCTCCGGGTTCTCCGCGTGGGTATCTTGGACCATACGGTTCAGGGTACATTTGTCTTGTCTGGTGCTGTGGCCATGTTGTCTCCTTCGCGGGGAGCTCCTGACTGGTCTTGTGCCATTGACGGAAAAGACGAAATTGCTCCCATTCTTCGTCGTTGACAATCACTTCGCGAGTATCTTCTTTGGACGTTGCTTGGAGTGACATATCTCCTTCTGCTATCACCGTCAGACTCTTGTTCATCGTGAAGTTCCTTTTTCTGACTTAGCTGCGCGAGGACCTCCCCACGGTCGGCGCCAGTGTTGAAACCCGGTTCAACCCTTCGCGGAGATGTCGAGGGTCAACACACCCTCGACCCGGTTTTGCTGAGGATTTGTTTGTTTGTGGGAGGTTCTCGACGGCTCTTTCTCTTGCTTCTAACTCGCGTACCTCTTCAGAATCGTCTGATAACTCTTCCTCTTCACTTAACTTCCAGACATGCCTTGCTTCGCTTCCGAAGACCTCCGACTCTTACCCAGAAAACCTGCTTCCTTGGCGACCTGAAAAACCCGGAGAGAGCTTCTCCGGGAGACCACCCTCCGACGCCCAAGTCAGTACTGGATTCAGGGAAATATGTTTGAAAGGAGAGGGAAAAAAAAGGAAGAGAAGAAGCACTGAAACTGATCCGAAGAAACCCCTGAAGCTTCTCTGAAAAGCAGATGAGACTCTTTGGAGCAAGAGCACCCAAGGAGCACTGAACTCTCTCCTTTTCTTCTTCTTGCTTCTAACCCTCTTTTTGCTCTTGGATTGGAGTGATATTTATAGGAAAAAACTCACCTTCTCTCCTAACACCACGTGTCTGTGGCTGATTGACGGGATTCGTAACCGTATTGGAAGCTTCTTTTCTGTCAAACTTACTCTCTCTCCATAACAGAATTTTGATAGCCCTTCATGTCTACGCGTAGGATTTGTTACGCGAAGGGTAAAATCGCCTCCCACACTACCCTCTGAGTCATTTATACTTGGTAGCTGAAGCTCACAAATTAAATTACTTAATGTGAGCAGAGAGTTTCTCAAAGCCTGTGACCAAGAGATATGGACAAATCAATTTGGTTTTTGAAAGATATTTCCTCTTCTTAAACAGTGGAAACAAGCACCAATCATTTAGGTTTGTTTATGAAGATATGATGTAGTAACCATTAAGCAAACAACAGTTGCACTTGCAATTAACAGTTCATAATTCCAATCATGTTTTACCCAATAACCATGTTGAAGGTAGTGCTGGAATCACCATGTGTCTGTATTTGATTATTTAAAAAAAAAATTGTGGATCTTGTAGCTTGTAGGAGTTTTAAGTTGTTGCTATAGTTAGATGATGTAAACAAGCCAGTTTTCTAACCATCAAATTTTCAGGTTCCAGTGTTAAACTAGTTTCTCAGAAAAAATCATTCTTTATGTCTTGAGTTATATTTAACTATGAGAAGTGCACTTGATCAAATAAATGTTTCTGTCCAAATACTGTGTCCAGATGAATTGTATCATCAGGAGCCGTTGATCAGTGTCTGTTATGTCATGTCTAAGTTCAATTATAGAGTTGTCATCTTCTTAAACTCTTAACACTGTGAAGGTCAAACATATAAAGCCATAAGCCATTCCATTTGCCTTTATTCAATCCTCTCGAAAGAGAAGACACACTTGTGCATTCTAAAGTACATTAATAAAAGAAAATATATACATATGCAACTTTTGCAGAAGAAAACGTTCCACATAGTAGTGGGTCATCTTCCCTATTGGTAATTAATTTTCATCTCCCACTGATCCCTACTATGTGGAACTTTTTCTTTTTATACTTTGATAAAAGAAAATATATATTAAGTTTTTGGGTCTTCAAAGTATAAAAAGCAGAAAAAGTCATGCATTTACTGCAAGATTTTCTCAATTGTTAGATTAAAAGAATTTGCTCACATCTTGAATGATTGTAGACGGAGGTGCTTGAATACTATAATTAATGACAAGAGTATGAATCTTTTTGACCAGATCATCTTTTTTGCATTCTGCAGTTTCAAGGGATGAGATTGAATCTCCTATGCCATTTACGTCGCAGATGATTTGAGCTTTCAATAATGTTAGCCCATTCGCTTCCTCTTTCGGTCTCAACCAAAAGAGAACGTTAGCAATAGACGCCTGTTGATCGTGCTTGGTCTTCCTCTTTTATGTCATTGGATTAACAATTGGTATGCAAAAACTTGATAGGAGAAAAATAAAACTCTTTTTGAATGAAAATTGATGGTTACTTTTGGCTTGGACCAATATATGTTTTGGGTTTTTGCGTAAGGATACAATATTTGTGCTTAATTATTGCGTTATGATAATTGATCATGTCCATTTGTTGCTGTTGCAAAGCATGCTTTATTGTCTGATATGGAGAGTTGGATTTACATAGACCAAACATCTGTGAGAAGGGTCAATGTCCATGAAAAAGTCTGTGAAAAAACTAATTTATTTTTATTTTGTTAATGATTTCATTTATCACAAGAATGTAGGTTGTCAATCAATGAATCCAGAGAGACAGAGAGAGAACAAAAAAAGTAAGTTGTGTCACAAATGTGTTTGATACTGGAAAAATTTCTAGACCAATCTCATGCCAGAGCACTTGGCAATTGAGAAAATCTTGCAAGGAATTTGTGATAGAATATTTGGTCCAAAACCACTTGCAGTAAATGCATGAAATTGAATTCTGCAGGGCAGGGATCACAAATCATAATGTGGATTGGTGTCATCTTGGTTGGACAGGTTGACAGCTGAAAACACAAAGGTGAATCTATAGGCAAATCAAGTTGCAGGGGAAAAGATTTCACCTTCACAGCACAGATTAAACTCATCAAAATGCTTATTTGTGTTAGTAAGAAATGAATGAATGAATTTATCTCTGCCTCACATTTTCAGATATATATGATATGAGGATAGACAAGAACAAAACAGGACATGAAAAAAATTGATGAGAAAGAAAAGAGTGAGAGCCCTCTTTAGCAGACATAATCTCTCCACCGTGTCAACCACCACATCCACCACCACTAGTCTGCCGTACTCCCTACACTATACCCAGGTGAGATCTCTACTGCATTCCCTTAAATCATGTCGCTAGAATTTAAATCTTGTGTGGTTATGGTTCAACTTTTCGTAATGATATATCAATCTCAATTTATGGTTAAATTGGTGGATTATTGATGAGGTCTGTGAACAGATAGAACGTACGAGTACACACATATACAAGCCCGATATTGTATATAAGTTCAGCCATTTTATATAATAGGTTTAGTTATATTTCAATTTCTAAAGTGAAATAGATATTTCAATAGTTATAAGTTATGACTCACAAAGATGAAGTCCCATCTGCCTTAGAATGGTGTGATTTTGCCTAATATGACTATACACGACATTCAAATCAAACTCTGCAAATGGCCAAATGGGAGAAGCATAAGATAGTTGATGATTGCATGGCTTTCAATAATACAATTTTACTTGCTCGCCACTTTTTCAGGAGTTTGGTGGTTTATTATTGGAGGATGATTTAACAAAGCCCCTATTTATTTTTCTGCTTTTTTCTTTTCTTTTTGTGTGTGGCTTTTGGTGCTCCACTTGCACTGGCATTGCATTTTCTGTCGTCGGCTTCATCCATTAAGAATTGCCAATTCCATAATGAATTGGACAACTTCTTTTTCTCTTGTTTTGTTTAAAGAAAAAAATAAAAAACATATACGACGACACTTATGGTTGTACACTTGTACGTGCAGCATATATATGATGATAATATATTATATAATATGTGTAACGGATATCCTTAATTATATACATCATCTGATAATGTATTTGTAGGATAGATTTTTTTTATGAAAGTTACAGGCTCCAGGAGGCAGTAATGTAGTTGAAAATTATTTTTATTTTTAGGCTGGTAACTATAGAAATTGTGTAATGGAATAAACGACGGATATATGGAATGATATTATAGTATGCCATCGTATTTCTTCCAAGATGAAAGAAAAGATAGACGATCTTTCTTTTCAGAGTTACTGACTGAAAGGTGTAACTTGGGTTGATGTATAGTGCGACTTGTCAGATATATTACGTCATATGAATTTTTTCATTGATTCATTTATGAAGTTTCTTATGCTTTAATTCATTATTTGTATAAGATATATTGCGTCATATGAGCTTTTCCCATTCTCTTTCAAGATTGAGATATCCTTCTCTTCGTCTAAAGAAAAAATGATTGTGTTATGTCTTTAATCCTATGTTGTAATAATTAGCTTAAAAGTTCTGTTATGTAATGCAAGCTCACAGGCTAGGTAGAGATTAGGACTAGGGGAACATGGCTCGAGCAGGACTAAGACGACACTGACCATGTGGGTCCATTGTGACTTAGCCATGTTGTGGCTAAGGAACTCAGATGGGCTCATGTGTTTGCCGGTGTTGTGTTCTGATGCTTGTTGGGCATGTTCTCTGTGGTGTGCTTAATGGGCCTCTTCTGTTTTCTGGGCCAGATGACTCCTTAAGTGAAACGCAGCGTTTGGGACTTATCTGGAGCTCTCTCTCACCGACTAAGAAGACGACGACGTTTTTGGCTATTTAGGGCTTGAGTATTTAAACCCTCTCTGAACTACTGTAGTCGTCACTCTCTGGCATATTCTCTGTGTGACGATTGGAATCCTTGAGAGCTTTTGCTCCTCCCAGAGCTCCGAGTTCTCTGCGGCTTCCATGGCGTCTCCTTTGAAAGCTTGAGACCACAAGAGAAAGAAGAAGACAAAGGAGCTTGAGAGATTGAGAGGATCATGTGGAGCTCGTTGGAGTCGCTTGGTGCAAGGCTTTTCTGAAAGCCTTGCGGTGTCCCACTGGGGACTCTTCTTCTCTATCTCGTCTTGTTTTCTGTTTTGCTTTGTGCCTTTGTTTCTTCTTTGTTCTTGTCTTTGCCGCTTGTGTGCTTGCATGTAACTCGAACTGACTACTGGCCTTTGTTGCTTAGTGAATTTGGTTGAGTCTCCCCTCTTGAGGCTCCGCAGACGTAGGACTTTGTCCGAACTGCGTTAACAACTCTCGTGTCCACTTTGCTCTTTCTCGTTTTTGAGTTTTTTCGTCCTTAATCGCTTTACCTTATTTCCGAGCAATCGAGGTGGATAGAGAATTTGTGATTACAAATTGGTATCAAAGCTTTGGCTCTTGATCTGGCTTCCACTGAGGTTTTTTATGTGACAAAAACTTTGTTTTTAGGGTTTGGTGTTTTCTCTTCTTTCTTGTCTGAGATTCTGTCTTTTGTCATTTCCAGTAAAAGGTTGCTTTTAGTGACCTTTGGGACCTGAAACTTTAAGGCGATTGTCACAGTTTCCAGATCAGGAAAGGAAGAAATTAACCCTTTCTTCTGTTGTCTGTCACTTTATTCTCTCTGTTCTTGATCAGAAGTGTAAAGTGCTTGAGTGGCACGAAAACTCTTGGGGTTCTACAGACTCTCCCTGTGCTGTAAATCCATGTTGGTTCATACTCTGTGTCTTTTGTTCTTCTTGGACGAAGCCCTCTATGCTTTTCCTTTATTTTGTTAAAGGAATAACACTCTGTAAAGGTGTAAGCTTTATCCTAAGAACTTAAAGATATTCTGAGAGTATTGGTTCCTTGTGTGTTTCTCTTTTTTAGTCTTCCTCATTTCTTTATTGTTGTTTCTTCTGTTCTATTCACTACTTGTGTGTTGTGATGGCAGAGAAGTCTGTAAGGGTTAAACCCTTTGATGGAACTTCTGACTTTGCCATATGGCAAGTCAAGATGAAAGCAGTTCTGATTAAAGAAAAGTGTTGGAAAGCTGTGAAGGGCACTTTGCCTGCTGACATCACTGAGGAGGCTAAGGCTGAAATGGATGAACAAGCTCATTCAGAGATAATGATAAGGTTAACTGACGACGTGGCTCGTCAGGTTGTAAGTTTTTCTGACACTAAAACCCTCTGGAAAGGATTAGAGGATCTTTACTTGACTAAGTCTTTGCCTAGTAGAATTTCCTTGTTGTGTCGGCCGTTTACTTTCAAAATGGATGTTAACCTGTTTCTAAATGAAAACTTGGACAAGTTCTTGAGGATGACTCAGGAACTTGAAAGATGTGATGACAAATTAAAGACACCCACCAAGTTGTGTTGTTGCTAAGTTCCTTGCCTTCTCAGTTTGATACTTTCAAGGATGTTATTCAGTATAGCTATGAAAAATTGACTAAGGAAAAGATAATTGAAGCTATATTAGAGAAGAATGAGATCATGAAAGTGTTCAAGTCTAAAACTGACAAGAAAACTGACTCTAAGACTGAGGTCTTAATGGCTAAAGGAAAGACTAAAAACAACAACAAGAAGTCTTTTTCTAAGAAAGAGTTCAAGAAAAATGACAAGCATGATAATGATAAAAAGGATAACAAGAAGTGTTTCTACTGTGGCAAATCTGGACATTTTATCAAAGATTGTTTGAAGAAATCTAAAGATGAAAAGGATAAAAAGACTAATGAATCTGTTGCTTTGTGTGAAACTCATGATGATTATCCTTATGAACTCCTTATGTGTGCTTCTCTGTCTGCTGTGACTCATGATTGGATTCTGGATGTACTTTGCATGCTACTTTTGATAAGTCCATGTTTGAGTCCTTGCATGAGTGTGATGGAGGTGAAGTGTTGTTGGGTGACTACACTTCACTGCCTATCAAGGGTATAGGTAATGTGCCACTTAGGATGTTTGATGGTAAAGTCAGGCTCCTTCAAAAGGTTAGGTGAGTTCCTGACCTGAGAAGGAACCTAATGTTAGATTCTGTCTTTGATGATTTAGGATGTAGTATTAATACTCACAATGGCATAAGAGTGGTCATAAGAAATGGCTTCACTCTTATCAAGAGTGTTAAGAAGGGAGGACTATACCATGTTATAGCTTCTCATGAACTTAATTTCTCAAAACTGAGTATTAGTATGAGTTCTGAATAGTCAAAGCTCTGGCAAGAAAGATTAGGTCACATTGGTAGGAATGGTATGCTTCATCTGTATAAGACTGGTATACTTGCTAAGAAACCTATTGACTTGAGCTTCTATGAAAATTGTGTTTTTGGTAAAAAGGCTAATCATAGCTTTAACAAATCAACATATGTTGTTGAAAACCCCATTGAATATGTGCATTCTGATCTATGAGGACCTTCTCAGGTTGATACTATAGGGGGTAGAAGATACTTCATATCCTTTATAGATCATTTTTCCAGAGACAAAGAGTCTGGGGTCAAGAGACACCTCACTGTACCTGGCACTCCTCAGCAGAATGACACTGCTGAGAGAATGAATAGAACCTTGCTTGAAAAAGCAAGGTGTCTACTCATAAGTGCTGGTATGAAACCTTCTTTGTGGGGAGAGGCAGTTACTACTGCCTGCTATCTCATAAACAGATCTCCATCTTCTGTGGTGAAATTCAAAACACCACAAGAGATGTGGACTGGGAAGAAACCCAACTTAGAACATTTGAAGCCTTTTGGTTGCACTGCTTACTCTCAGATATCACAAGGAAAGTTGCAACCTAGAGCTTTAAAATGTGTTATGTTGGGTTACCCTGAAGGTGTTAAAGGTTACAAGTTGTTGCTTATACAACCTCATGGTTACAAAGTGATAACTTCGAGAAGTGTGACCTTTAATGAGTCTGAATTTCATTTCAAATTGAAAAGGACTAATAGTTCAACTGAGGATGCATGTACCTGGGAACATCAAACAAGATTTTATTTGCCACATGAAGCTAGCCTGGAGGGTGAAAATGAATTTGACAGTGGTCAAAGTTCTTTCACTGAGACACCAAATGATGATGCTAACACTGAGAATGACCTAGAATCAGGTCATGAAGATGAGTTGATCCATGGAGATCAGAGTGCAGATCAGCCTCCTCACCAATTAGGTGGGGAAGTAGTAAGTAATCCTATCTCTGTCCCTGAAGTTGATGAATCTTCTTCCTCTCAAACTGTGAATGAATTGCCTGGATTAAATGATTACCAACTGACTAGAGATAGGACTCCTAGGACTGTGATTCCTAATAGAAGATTTATGAGTAATTTACTTGCTGAGCATGCTGATCTGAATGTGATTGAATTTGCTTTCCTTGCTTCTGAAACTGTTGTGAGTCCTTTCACCCCTGAGACATTTGAAGCTGCTATAAAATGTGTGCATGCTAAAAACTGGATGAATGCTATGAGGGATGAAATTCAGTCTATGATAGTGAACAAAACTTGGGTGTTAGTTCCTAAACCTAAAATTACTAGGATCATTGACTGTAAATGGATTTACAAAGTTAAAGATGGTGCTCATCCTAGGAATCCTCCTAGATACAAGGCTAGACTTGTAGCTAAGGGGTTCTCTCAAAAGGAAGGGCTTGACTATAATGATATATTTGCTCATGTTGTTAAGTATAAAACTTTGAGACTTCTCTTGGCTATGACTACTGTGTTTGACTTGGAACTTGAACATATGGATGTTAAGACTGCTTTCTTGCATGGTGATTTGCATGAAACTATATATATGAAACAGCCTAAGGGCTTTACTGATGAGACTAAAAATAAACACGTGTGTTTACTTAAGAAGTCCATCTATGGTTTAAAGCAATCCCCTAGGCAGTGGAACATAAAATTTGATTCATGCATGAGAAACCTTGGCTGTACTAGAAGCAATTATGACACTTGCTTATATTTTAAAGGCATGAAAAGCAGTTCTTCTTTGTATGTGCTTTTGTATGTGGATGATATTCTGTTAATGTGCAACTCTAAAGTGATCATTTTTGGTGTGAAAAGAGACTTGAAATTGCATTTTGACATGAAAGATCTGGGTGTTGCGCAAAAGATTTTAGGAATTAAAATCACTAGAGATAGAAAACAAAAGAAAATGTGGTTGTCTCAATGTGATTATGTTCTGAAAATCTTGGATAGGTTTAAAATGCTTGACTCTAAACCTACCTCTATACCCTTAGGAGGGCATCTTGAGCTCACTAAGAAGCACTATCCCACCAAACCTGATGAGATAACTAAAATGTCCCAAGTCCCTTATGATGTGGCTGTTGGATCTGTTATGTATGTTATGCTTTGCACTCGACCTGACTTGGCTTTTGCTATTAGTGTTCTGAGTAGATTCATGTCTAATCTTGGTGATGTTCATTGGTCTGCTATGAAATACTTGCTTAGATACTTATGTGGCACTATGGATCTTTGTCTTGTCTATTCTGAACATGGATTGAGAACTGAATTGCATGGGTATGTTGATTCTGATTATGCTAGTAACAAAGATAATAGGAAATCTACTACTGCTTACTATTACACTTGGGCTGGCAATTGTATTTCTTGGAAGTCACAGCAGCAATCTGTTGTTGCTTTGTCTTCTACTGAGGCATAATACATTGCTGCCACAAAAGCAGCAAAAGAAGCCATTTGGTTGACTGGAATTCTTGGTGAAATCCAATATGTCCCATTTATGCATGTTTTGCATATGGATAGTCAAAGTGCTCTGTATTTATGCAAAGATCCTGTATATCATGAAAGGTCTAAACATATAGATATGAGACACCACTTTATTAGAAATAAGGTGGAAGAAAAGGTCTTAGAGGTAAAGAAAGTTAAGGGGGACTTCAATCCCGCTGACTTTGGTACAAAGATTGTCACTGCTGACAAGTTCTCATTTTGCAGGAATTTCTTGCATATTTGGGATGCTACCTGAGCCCTGAGGGGCAGAGTGGCCGACGATGGACAAGAGACGATGATAGAACCTTTCCACTACTGGTGACACTGACAGACATTTCAACACAAGGATTAGGAGGGTATTTGTTATGTCTTTAATCCTATGTTGTAATAATTAGCTTAAAAGTTCTGTTATGTAATGCAAGCTCACAGGCTAGGTAGAGATTAGAACTAGGGGAAAATGGCTCGAGCAGGACTGAGACGGCACTGACCATATGGGTCCATTGTGACTTAGCCATGTTGTGGCTAAGGAACTCAGATGGGCTCATGTGTTTGTCGGTGTTGTGTTCTGATGCTTGTTGGGCATGTTCTCTGAGGTGTGCTTAATGGGCCTCTTCTATTTTCTGGGCCAGATGACTCCTTAAGTGAAACGCAGCGTTTGGCACTTATCTGGAGCTCTCTCTCACCGACTAAGAAGACGATGACGTTTTTTGCTATTTAGGGCTTGAGTATTTAAACCCTCTCTGAACTACTGTAGCCGTCACTCTCTGGCATATTCTCTGTGTGACGATTGGAATCCTTGAGAGATTTTGCTTCTCCCAGAGCTCCGAGCTCTCTATGGCTTCCATGACGTCTCCTTTGAAAGCTTGAGACCACAAGAGAAAGAAAAAGACAGAGGAGCTTGAGAGATTGAGAGGATCATGTGGAGCTCGTTGGAGTCGCTTGGTGCAAGGCTTTTCTGAAAGCCTTGCGGTGTCCCACTGGGGACTCTTCTTCTCTATCTCGTCTTATTTCCTGTTTTGCTTTGTGCCTTTGTTTCTTCTCTGTTCTTGTCTTTGCCGCTTGTGTGCTTGCATGTAACTCGAACTGACTACTGACCTTTGTTGCTTAGTGGATTTGATTGAGTCTCCCCTCTTGAGGCTTCGCAGACGTAGGACTTTGTCCGAACTGCGTTAACAACTCTCGTGTCCATTTTGCTCTTTCTCGTTTTTGAGTTTTTCCGTCCTCAATCGCTTTACCTTATTTCCGAGCAATCGAGGTGGATAGAGAATTTGTGATTACAGATTATATCATTAAAAAAATCAAAATACCAAATGCAAGTAGATTGGATTTTTTCTCATTCCCAAACCTATTGGGATCCATCGTCCCACATCGGATGTAATGGGGCGAACATTACTAGTATATTAGTATATAAGAGAGGTGAAGTCCACAAATATTAATTAAAATTTTTGTATTAGAAGGTGGATACCGACATTATATCTCATAATGATTAATCCTGACTTCGCAGTTCGCACCCCCATTTCATCCGGCCCTTCGAATTCTTACAAAACCTTCCAAAGCTCACCACGTTATTACATTCCGGATTCAATTGCATGCATATGCATCAAATGAAATGCCGATCGAAAATTCATAGTAATTATATAATATAGGTTTTTTCTAGTATACAATTAAAATTTTATATTTAGCAATAATATTATTTAGATATTACTCTTAACTTTTTTCTAAAGATTCACCCATTTCAATATAAAAAATAATTTTAAAATAATTTTAACATTTGACTTCTTAACATGTGTCTATAAACATAAACTATTAAAATTCAATAACATAATACTCTATTAAAAGGAAAAGGAAGCTTAAGCATATGGTTAATTAATTAGCATTTTCAAAAAGAAAATAGTTGTAGGTAAGAAGAAACGAAATCTTCACAAAATCGATCATGATCATGACCTTATAATGAAGTGCTGAGGAATCTACAACTTTACATAGCAGCTAGGAAACATCCCTCACCATTAATTTAAATTGTTACTCCTATATATATATATATATATATATCTTCCCACGTTTCTCTTAGAAAAATATTTGTTGATCTCAAGAATACTTATGGAATAAGATTCTCCTTTGTATAAAATTCATTCCATATCTAGGTACACATAAATATATATATACTCCAATATATGTAAAAAGCGCATAAGATTCTTCCAGTATGACCAAACAGTTTAATAAACACCAGATACATAGATAGGGTCATATCGAGATCGAATATCATGAATTAACCACTTATCATTACATGATACACGCACATTACGTTTTGCACCCATTATTCAAAATTAATCACAATGTCTACTTGATTGGTGTTGATTTAATGCTTAAAATTTGGAAGCTACAATATAAAAACTAAAGTTTATTAAATGTTGGTACCAACAATGATACAAATATTCAGACTCTCAATTTAGTTGATTTAGTGGTTTGATGTTGATCATTCTTAAATGTTCTATTTAAATATTTCAAGTTTAAATTTTATTGGAGGCATATACGGGATACTAATTATGTTGAGAGGGGATGGAGATATTGAGTTTGATTTGTGCTGAATGTATGTATGTATGGAATGCTAAGGTTATAGATGTAGAACGACTCTAACTTTTAAACGATCAAGAATTAAAAATTATAATACAATTATGAGGGTCCTACCATCTAGCTGATATCAGCAAAGCAGGAGGGTAACTCCGCCCAAATGCCTCTCTCTCTCCCGGCCTATTCTCAAATCTCAATTAGTTGTTTTTGTTGATATAATGTGTCATTTGATGGATAATTTCATCCAGCTTTAGAATCTACTCATGGTTTTCGCTATATTATATATCCATTTATATGTGCCTGCCACAAGTTTGAAAATTATAAAATCAGCATTCGCAATTAATTGCTTTATCCGTTTCATAATTGTAGTTAAGCTAATATATTAATGAGATATCCATTTTGTTTCGTAAGCCTAACTCAGAAATGGAACTGACTCATCCCCCATACTTTTGCAATAAAAAAACTATTCATTTGATCTAACTGTTAATTTGTTATGCGCTATAACTTTATGATATATAAACATTCATTTTTATTATTGGTGGTATATATCTTTCTTGCCCATATGTCGACGTACAACAAGTGGAAACTATATATAGCATTAATTAATTTGCTACATATACTTATGACGGTTTTGGATTCATTGGTCTTTAAGAATTTTCAATTAACAAAATTATCCCTATTAGTTTTTATGTATTTTTTCTATCTCTATTAACTTATTTTATTATTTTTTTTCTTCATCTTCTTTGTTTTTTCTCTCTCTAAAATATTGTTTTTTAAAATTTAGGGTTTAGGAGATAGGAGATAAGGGTCTCTAAAATATTATTTTTTGGAATTTAGGGTTTAGGAGATAGGAGATAAGGGTCACATCAAATTTTCTACACCCTAATTATACACCCTTTCATGTACCCTTTAAGTTTTACTTAATTATTTTATATTTTAAACTTTAAATTATGATTAATAATTAAGGTTTAGGGTTTATAGTTTAAGATTTAGGGTGTATAGTCTATGATTTAGGATTTAGAGTTTAGGGTATAGGGTTTTAGGGTTTAGGGTATAAGGTTTAGGGTTTAGGATCTAGGGTTTATATTTTAGAATTTAGGATTTATATATTAGGGTTTAGAACTTATATTCTAGAATTTAGGGTATAAAATATTGTTTTTTAAAATTTAGGATTTAGGAGACTAGAGATAAGAGTAGGGTTTAAGATTTAGGGAGATGAAATTAGTTTCTTAAAAAAAACGTCTTACATATGTAATTTACCCAACTCATCCTTAATTACATGATATAATTTAACTGTGCTGAACTGCTGATCGTAAAAAGATTATAAGCATGAAAACAACAAAAATGGAATATTAATGCGGGGAAAAAAGACACGAGAGAAAAGTAAGAGAGAGAGTTTCAAATAAAAGAGAACAAATTAAAATTGGAGCTATAAATAAATAGCAAGGCCTTGCTTAAGGAGATAGACAACATAGAAAGAGAAGACAATTAGTCCTGAAGCTTCATCCTCTCATACAAACTCCCTCTCCCTGAGAAATTAAATCAATGGAAGCGAAACGGTGTCGTTGCGGGGTAGCAGAGAACAAGTACAGCTGGAGGGCGTACGTGGCAATGATAAGCTTGCAATTTGGGTACGCCGGCATGAATCTCATCACCAAGGTCTCCCTGCAGCGTGACGTCAGCCACTTGGTCCTCGTCGTCTACCGCCAGGCCTTCGCCACCCTCCTCATCACCCCTCTCGCTCTCTTCTTCGAGAGGTACGTACCTAGCTGAGCTCTCATTAATTAATTACACATACTTAGCACCTAACTAAAGTGTTTTCAATTAATGTCATCAACTTAACGAAAATGCTCTGTTTTTTGCTCTGTTTCAGAAAGGCGAGGCCTACCATCACCTTCCCAATTTTCATGCACATGTTCGTCTTGGCCCTTCTTGGGTACGTACATACTCATCTATTTTTATACTTTCATGACAATATATACATTTGAATTTATTTTATTAAAATGAAATCAAATGCAGGCCAGTGATGGAACAAAATTTGTACTACGCCGGACTCAATTTGACATCCCCAACCTTCTCCTGCGCCGTCACCAACCTTCTCCCCGGCCTCACTTTCTTCATCGCACTCCTATACAGGTATATAATCATACAAACCGTATAATAAAATACATATTCCTATTATGTGATGTAAAGAATTATTGCATATATGAGTTTGAGTCCTTGGGATGAATTCATAGGATGGAGAAGGTGGAGAAAAGGTGGGAAGCCAAGGTGGGCGGAACAATACTAACGGTGGCCGGAGCTCTGCTCATCATAAGCCTCCTCCGCAACGGCCATTCGCCCCTCAGCCTCCTCCTCCTCGTAGGCAGCACTCTATCGTGCGCCTCCTTTTTCATCCTCCTGGCCGTTACAGTTAGCAAGTACCCTGCTCCACTCACCCTCACCGCCGTCGTCTGTGGCTTGGGGACCTTGCAATCCACCGCTTTCGCGCTTGTCATGGAGCCCACTCCCTCCGTGTGGAGCATCGGCTTTGGCATCAACCTCTTCGCGGCTGCCTACGCTGTAACTACTTTTTTTTTTTAATATGATATATTATATATCAATGTTGATTATTGAACGTACATTAATTAAGAATTGGTTTTATGAATTATGATGGTGGTGCAGGGTGTAGTTACTTCGGGGATTGCATACTATGTACAAGGAGTTGTGGTGGAAATGGCTGGCCCTGTGTTTGTGTCTGCTTTTAACCCTTTGGTGACCATAATTGTGGCCATCATGTCATCTTTCGTCCTTACTAGTAACAAAATCTACCTTGCAGGGTAAGTAATTAATTAACGCTGTATTTACCTTATACAACTTTCATTACGTTACCTAATTAGTGAGTGCCCTTAATACTTACGTAAACAAAACCATCAATCAACGAGTCACTAGGTTAGAAAATACGTGCTTCAACTGCGTTTTAATACCTTTTTATCTAATGGAAAGCACTTTGCCAAAGCTAAGGGTAAATATTGGCGATGGACCAAACTAACCTTGAATATGTAGAAAACTCTTGATACTTGTCTCTAATTTTGTAATTTTTGCGGTTGTGGATGTAGGATCATGGGTGCAACATTGATGATAATAGGGGTTTGCTCTCTCTTGTGGGGAAAACACAAGGACATCCATACCAAGGAGGACGACGAAGATGATCATGATCATATTCCAGAAGTCATCAAGGTCGCTAACCATAGTTGTAGCTTGCCCACAATCTTCGAGGATGATGATGATGATGATGTCGAAGCTAACGCTTCTGTTAGCGTTGAGATTGAGACACCTGCAACAACCACACCTGACAGGGATGCCCTGACAATGGTTGTTATCGTACCACTCGAATGTCGCAGCCTCGCACCAGTTTTGGCCATGGATCGAAGGAACCAAATAAGCTGAAATCATCTTAATTAATCCATGTCTCAATTGAGAATGAATCACTTGATTAATACAAAGTATATCCTAGAGAGTTATCACGTAGCTAGTGTAGGATTTGGATACAAGGGTATTTTTGTCATTGCGCCCTCCCGTTTTTGTTTTCTTTGCCGCTTCGGCCCTTTGCCTTAATTTTGTTGGAGTATATGTATTGGGTACGGTGGAGCGCCAAAATTGCATGTATATTGATGATCATTCTGAGAACTATTACTATGTAAAACTATTAATTGTACCTCTAATTACATTTTCATATAACTATATAAGTTTGCTAAAATGTGATTAACACTGCCACATCAAATTGAAACGTTCTTTCTTAGGCATAAAATAAAACATCTAAATTTGATAACAAAATCAAATCTATTATCCTAAATTGAAAGTTTGAAACTCGTCAATTCTTTCTATTATTAATAATCATATATATATATATATATGTTGGAGATTATTTGCATTTCAATACCGGATTTGGATGCTTCAGTGCAAAAAAAAAAATATGAATAACAAATGTTAATGGCGAAAAAAATCTAGTAAAGAGGCCAGGTACGCAGTGGACAAAAACAATCCATCAATATTTTATAAAGACTTTGATCTAATATTCAGACAACCAATTGAGTTATTTGGAAGGTTTAGGAAAAGCAAAAGGAATGGAATTCCAGATAGGCTTCCGCACTATTAGTTTTCTTGTTGAGAAAAAAAAGTTTAATTTTAATAACTAATAAAAATGTGACAGACTCACAGACCTCCTTAAGAATTTGAGCTCTATTTTCCGCAAACAAAAGGAGCCAAGTGGGTTATTAGTGGAAATCTTAGTCATGAAAATTATTATTAGCAAAGTAGCAAACCCTAGAATTATAAATGTATCACACCTCACAAGTCATTTTGACCTCCCACTTCCAATTCCTCTAAATCTGTCCCTACCACCTCCCATCATTTACCATATTTTACCCTTTTCTGTACAAATACATTTACCTTTTTTAAATTTCATCGGTCATATATTTTAGTAACATTTTACCATATATATAGTTGGAAAAGAAACCATGAATATAATGCTTATGAAGATAATATTGTCCAATCAGTTATAGTCTTATGGATTACTTAAAAAATCAGCCAAGAATTTTGTGAGGGATGATTGTTAATATTGTTGACATCAGGTGCATGTTGTTTCGGTAAAGTTGGTTAAAATAATATCGTTTTTTGCTAATCTATGTCCTATTGGTTTTTATAAGAATTTCTCTAAACTTTAAAAAGAAAATGGTAAACTCTTTAAAAAAAAATTAATAATCTTATTTTTATATGGGATTTTAACCTTGAGATATAAGTTAGAAAAATTGAAATAACATATTAATTGTATATTTATAAACCCTCTTAGAGAAGTAAATTAAAATCCTGTAACAAAGATATTAAATGAAAAAAATATGGAGAGAGATTGAGTTAATCTCAACCTTGTACTTGGAGATCAATGGTTAAGATTTCACCATCTATCTAGAATTAATGTATCCAAATGAACAAAATCCGTTTAGATGAAGATACAAATCCAGTGAGCTGAGGCATCACACCACGAGAATTTGTGAATGCCTTGCTTAATTGATTCTTTCTTTTTTTCTTTTCTTTAGTGAGCACTACAAACATCAATATGGTTGATCTGCATGGAAATCACTAACCAATTCAATATTAATTAACAAAGCAACATAAAAGTAATATATAGGGCAGGTATATATGTTCGCAATAATTTAAAAAAGTTATAATTAAAAGCTAGCGACTACGATTTTCCTCATCGACTGACCTTTCGATCTCTCCTTTAAAATCACATACACATTAGCTGCAGTTCACGCACCACCATGTACAGTCTTACACACATATATAGTTTGCACGCATTAGCATTATCTATCAACTTTCCCTTTTTCTTAATCACTTTCTTTTGTTTTCATGGTTTGAAAAGTGGTTTGTGGTTTCTTACGTTACGTTTTTTGTCATTTTGTCAGGTAACACCCGATAAATCTCATTTATTTAATACTTGAATAAATCTCTTTTATCTTTTAAATTTGCAACATAGCACTCCACGTATATCATCTTCTCGATCTTATCCATATCACTTTAACAATCACATTATATGATCGACCTATATTAGCTCATATATCTCCATGGCGCATCTGAAATGCATATTATATCTAATCAATTAAATGGCATGGCTAAATCAAAATTGAGCAATTTTCTGCACTTTATGTTATTAATTCACATGCAAATAGCATTGGTAATTTAAATATAACTCTACGCCCTTCTCCCCCCAAAATACAAAATGGCTAAAGTATTGTTTCCTTCCGAATTAGGAGGGAGATCGTTAAGCTAAGATAGTACTTTTCTGTAGGATCGTAGATGTTAGTGATCAAAGAAAACTGAGCCTTCAGAGAAGTTCAGTTTCTTAGCAGCGGAAATAAATAACTTAATAGATTCAAGACAAGTTCCTTAGAGTGTGAACCTTTGATAACCGACTAATTATTCAGGATAAAACTCACTATCTCTCTTTCGAAAGGATTTCAAAAGTCTACTTCTTTTATTCAAGCTTCGATTACAATCAACTAGAGTATAACACACAGATTAAAGACTTAAGACACACTTAAGACTCTCTACCTAGTTCAACCTAATCAAGCACAAAAAGCAAGAGACTTATCACACTTCTTCTCACAAGAACAAGCACCGATTTCTCTTCACCTTCAGCAATGCGTGAATGCGTAAGAAATGAGAGAGTTTGATTACTTTATTTATACATTTCAACCGAGTAGAATTATATCTACAACTGATTGATTTGCACAAATAAAATATTTAAAAGAAATCAGAAAAGATAATATTTGTTACCAAATAATATATTTCCCGATTTTACATATTTTTGCTTCCATAAAAGATATTCAAATAATCTTCTAATTAATATATGAAAACAATGATATCTTTTATCTTCTCTCTCTAAGATAAAAGATCTACCCTAAACAACCAACGTGCTGAAATCTTCTCCAGTTAGCGCGACACCCCTAAGCAGCTAATCGTCATTCTCTGAGTTCCTGTGCCAGTTCCCAATTTCGGCGTCTTGGTCTCTGTTCTTCATTTTCTGAGCCTGAGTTCCCTGTTCAACCGCACATATGAAAATATTAATAACAAATTATTTGTCATCGTCAAAACTAGGAAAATCAAATGAGTGAACTTTCAAGGGAACCAGAATTATTGAAAGTTCGCATCCTAACACTTTCGAAATGAATCATGCAAATATAATGAAGATGTTATTCTATTCCAAAACGCAAAATATCAATAAACGTACAGTAAACACACAATGATTCTTGCCATAATCGCAACAGTACTGAAATCTGAATAATTGCACGGGAGCTCGCTTATGCTCGATTAATTAATATGTGCAATATATAGTACGTTTTTGTGCCTTATCATGTTGACAACTAAGTTTAGTGTTAACAAATAATATAATATATGAAAGTAATCATATAATGGGCATCACCTTTACCTACTGTATATATGCTTAGTAATCTTTAATTAGTTTGGAATGTGAAGTAATCCTCCACTAATTAGGGTCCTATATATCTCACATGCAGGTATACATTTGTTACGAAGTATATAACCCACTTTATAAATAGCACAAGATATTGTAATGTTTTAGGGGGGGAACATTGCTCACGTATCTTCTTCTCAGAGCAAAACTCCTGATAATAAGCTACACTTACAAATTAATTATGAAATTAACAAGTATGATATATTTTCGAGTAAAAAAAGACACTAGTGAGTATGATAACTAGTAGCATTGCAAACATAATATTATTGACTGGTAATAGTATGATCAACCCACTAAAAGCACCAATTGTGATTTTTAACCGATATAAACTGAAATCAATTTGATTAAATAAAAGAAAAAAAAATTAGTATAAATCAGAATAATAGGTTTCATATGCTATTATGCAGTATTAATCTTGAGATGAAGCGTACGGTTAACTAAGAGCCCAAATCATATCCATAGGATAAGTCATTACGGGCTGAGCCCATTATGCCTCAATTTGAAATCCTTCTTTCCCTAGTCCAATTTGAAATACTTAATAAAAATGAACGAATTTACAGTTTTTTTAATCTTAGGAGACACGTAAGTCATCATCGTAGGAGACGGAAAACAACATTATGACTTCACAAGCACATATATTATCACTTAGCTTCATTAGTGAGGCTACTTCGAAATAAGTTATCTGAAAATGAAGCTGAAGCTACTATATATAATATGAAAAAGGTTAATGTGAGAATGAACGTTTAGGTAAGAACGTGAGAATACCAGATGTGTATAGATTTATGATTGTATATGCATAAATTTGTGACTATATGGTGATTATGTGTAAGTGAAAACTCATGTACATACAGACAAAAAACCATACACGTCACAATATGTATATGAATTTTTGTATGTATGTACATATATTTTTTACTATTTGTGGGACTATGTTAATGGATTTTTACTAAGTTAAAACGCATGCACATACAGACAAAAATTCATGTACACCTCAAGATGTGCATGAATTGTTGCCTGTATGTGTATATATTTGACCATGTATAATTGAAAACTCATGTACATATAGACAAAATTTCATACACATCTTATAATGTGAATGAATTTTTGCCTATATGTACGTATTCTCA
>WOAB01000556.1:0-17376 GCA_027886185.1 Rheum nobile | reverse complement strand
TCGTATCTGTAAGTTATAATGGGCCAATATGCTCATTCCTAATTGTTTAAATTTTTACCAACCAATTGTAAAGTCTGATAAAATTTTCAATGGGTAAAAATATATTTGGCCTACTAAACCCAGCACAGTAAAATATTTGGCCAATAGGCCCATCACATGGTTAAATGTTTTCCAGGGTTTTCTAGAAAATATCTATAGTGTTCAGATTACACTTGGGAATAAAAAAATATTCTCAGCCATTGGAAGTAATAATATTAATACATAAATATTCGTTAAGATTTAATATTCGATTTTACTTTATTAATTTATTCTGAAATCATTTTTATCTGTTTGGTTTCAAACAATTAATGACAATAATAGATCTCATACAAGTAATCTGAACATATATAAAAATATAAATCAATGAATGAGGAAAAAAAGGTTTTTTTTTTTGTAGAAACATATATAAAACAATGAATCGGGAAGAAAAAATCAACAGCGAATGCAAAATCCAATTTGAAATTTGTTTACCAGTTTTAGGGTACACAGAGAAACAGATAGAGATCTCAGTGAATTAGACGAAAAAAATTGTTAGTATAGTTTAATAGAAACATGTTTTCAAAATTAAGCATTTTAAACATCAAAAAATTTAGAGAGAGAGAGAGATCAGACTTACATTTCTCGGTTCTGGAGTTAGCCATAAAGTTCTTCCATATCTCCTCATCACCGCGTCGATGGGTTCTTCTAGATCTCCACCCAGAATAGCCTTTCCATCAATTTTATAGTATACAAGCCAAAGATCTGTTTCCAGAGAACATAAACCATAGATTTAGATAAAGATAGCGAGAGAGAGATTTAGGGCGAGAGCAATAGAGACAAAGAGACATAGATTTTACCTTTCAAAGATCTGGATCTCAGAATCACCCTCTTCTTCCAAATCTGATCACCATCTCTTGAGACATTTTGTAGTATATTTTTTCCTTGCATGTCGACTTTGGACAACAATGGTGGTGGATCTTTTTTTTAGGTTGTCTGAAACAGATCTGAAGACGACGGCTTTTCTCTTCGAGATTACAATTTTTATGGTGGTGGGGAACAGAGGAAGACAAACTTGATGTTGTTTAAGGTGATTTAGAGAAAGAGGAAGAATAAAAATGGAGGTAGAGATTCTGTTGTTTGGAGAAAAAGATGGTGAAGTTTGATGAAGAACAGGTAAAGAGAGAAAGGAAATGGAAGCGGCGGAAGAGGAAAGTGATGAATGTGGTAGGATTTCCGTAAAAGCGTGATATTTGTTTGTTACATGTGGCAGTGAACTGGGTCAATTAAATTGACAGACCTAATAGGCCAGATGAAGCCAGTCGGACAAGCCCAATAACGAAGCCGAAATAAAACGGGCTAATTTCATTTAATAAACTTTAAATCCATCAGCCAAATATGTTGTAATGGGCTTTAAGCCCATTAACGAAACCTAATTTCGATCTGGAAAGTTTCGATCTCTTTACCATTCACCTTCTTCAACCCCCACCCAACTCACCCCGACCTCCTGTGTTTAAGCAGATCAGATTAAGACATGATTCATCAACATTCAAATCATTTTTTTTGTTTGGTTTGCTCGCACAAATACTTCCAGTTATGCACAGATTTTCGAACCCCTAAATTTCGAACCCCTAATAGAAACCCTAACTCAGATTTCAGGATAAATTGAGAGTAACAAGAGCAAATTAGATGAATCAAATCCTAATTATCCATAATTGCACCCAAGTTCGCACAAAATACAAAACAAATTTGAGCAAAATCACACGAAGCCGAAGAGAAATATAATATTTAAAAAAAGTTAAAGGCTTATCGTTCTGACGAAGACCCAAAAGAAGCCAGCGGTGACTTGTCGCCGGAGATGCAGAGGCTTCCAACGAAGCTGAAGAGCACACCGAAGAGAAGCACATCGCTTGATTCTCAGAGCTCATCGGGGAGGAGACGATTGTGGTAAGAGATTAATCACTAAATCGGTTTGAGGAAGGAGCCAACTCGCCGGATTTACAGAGAAACCTCTATTTTCCGATTAGCTCTGAGAAGAAAACTCCGGCGTTCGAGTCCGGTCTGGGGGAGGAGACGAGTGAAGTGAAGACGGGTTCAGTGAATCGATCGGGCTCGCAGGAGGTGAGAGGGAGATTCAGATGGGTATTGTCGACAGAGAATATAAGAGTTAAATAATAAGATAGAAAATATAAAAGGAAGATGAGAATTAATCATAAACTTCGGGGGTATCAACCGGAAACTTTTTAAATCTGGGACACCATCAAGAATAACCTTAATCACAAGGGTATCAAACGGAATTTCCCTATTTATATTATTTTTGTAATAAATATAATAAGTATTTATTATATATAGGACTTTTCATGATATTTAATAGAACCTAATTACGTCATATGACACTCTCTCATTAAAATCGTCATATGGCATCCCCTCATTAAAACCGTCACATGTTATTTTCTGCTTTTTTATTTTTAAAATAAATCTAATTATAGTTAAAGATTATTATCATAACCTATTACTAATTTTTCCTAATTTAAATACAAATCAAGCATAAATATTACACGTTTCACAGAGATTACAAATCCAAATTTCTTAATTATATACAAATTCAAAATTTCTTGATTATATACAAATCCAAATTTTCTAATCTACTATATATATTAAACTAGAACTTAATTACGCCACATGACACTCTCTAATTAAAATCGTCACATTATACTCCATCATCAAAACCTTAACATGTTATTTTTTGTTTTTTTTCAATTTTTTAAAATAAATCTAATTATAAATAGACATTATTATTCTAAACGTATCACTCATTTTTTTCTAATAAATACAAATCAATCACAAAGATTACAATTTAATCACAAAGCTTACAAATTCAAAATTTTCTAATTATATACAAATCCAAAATTTTCAATCTACTATATATATATACTAGAGTATAACCTAATTACGCCACGTGATACTCTCTCATTAAAACCGCCACATAACACTCCCTCATTAAAATCGCCACATGGAATTTTATGTTTTTTTCATTTTTTTAAAATAAAAGTAATTATAAATCAAAGATTATTATCCTAAACCTATCACTCTTTTCTAATTTAAATTCAAATAAAGAACAAAGTTTACAAGTTAATCACAAAGATTATAAATAAACATTTCCTAATTGTATAAAAATCTAAAATTTCCTAATCTACAATATATCTACTAAACTATAACCTATTTACACCACATGACACTTCCTTATTAAAACGGTCACATGTTATTTTTTGTTTTTTCAATTTTTTAAAATAAATCTAAATATGAATAAAAGATTATTATCCTAAATCTGTCACTCATTTTTTTCCTAATTTAAATACAAAACAAACACAAAGATTACAAATTAATGACAAAGATTACAAATCTTAAATTTCCTAATTATATATAAATCCAATTTTTTTAATCTACTAAACTAGAACCTAATTACGCCACACGACAATCATGTCAAACAAGGAAAAATATTACATACAACAATATTGGATATACAATTTTGATTCCTCACATGATTATGTCATCCTCATACACTTCAAACCCTTTTGGGTTTCAATGAAGACAATGTTTCTTGAGTGTCTGTTTTGCTATGACGATAAACAAGAGCTAGGTTCATTCTATTGCAAATGCCAGTTTGTATCTTTCACGCTCTGTTTTCACTCTTGATTAGTTTTTGTTGCATCATCCAGAGTTACTAGCAAGAAAGGTTTGTAGATTTTGATATACAAAAAAAAAAATCTAATACTACAACCAATGTAGTATACAAGAAAGTTTTTTAAAATAATTATTAGCAATTTTGAACATCTTAGATATTTTATGTTTAGGGTTTCATTTGTATAAGATTAACATTTTGATTATGCTTTATCATTTTAGTATAATTGATGTTAGAGATGTGGCTATCCCCATTTCAAAATTACTTAACCAAATTTTACTATTAATAAATTATAGAAAGTTTTGTATCTCTTTCAATAATATTTTGTCAATTTGTTTAATATTTTGTATTCAATTAGTTTTTTATATTTGCATTTGTCTACTTCTATAACCGTCACTACCTAAATAATAATATATTAATTAAATATATATTTTAAATATACTATTTTTGTAAATGTAAGAAAAAATAAACAAATCCCGTACAAGGCACAGGTACTACACTAGTATATAGTCAGGGGCGGACGCAGGATTTTTCCCAGTGGGGGCACAAATCTTGCGTGACTAAAAATCAATTTTTTAAAAAAATTGAGTTAATATGACGAAAATAACCCGATGTAATTATTATTAATAACAAATTAAAAGAGTTTCTCATGAGGGATACATGATTACAAAACAATGATTCAACAATGCATGGAAGATGTGTAAAAAAAAATCAACAAAAAACAAGAATTAATCGAGACTGAGTGAACATAACATATGCATAATAAAAATTCTCTTCATACCAATGTGGAAAAAAATGATAAGCTGAGATTAGTTGAATAATCAGTGATTTAAGCAACTAAACATTACTTAGGAGTGCTTTCTTTTTATTGTCGAATTACATGACATGGTTAAATTTGCTTTATATTTGATAAACATAAACTTTATATGTTCTATCCTATTCCTATATCAATTCAATTTAACCTTATCGAAAAATAAAAATTGAAAATGATATCATCTAGTACTCTGATTGTTGGATTAGTTCACTTTCGACATTAGGATGTTTCTCTAAGCACCCAATCTAATTCATTTCATATATAGAGAAACAAAAATTATAGGTAAACTACTAAACTGTATAATCTCAACCCCTTATTTATATCACATACACTATAGATTCAATTGAATATAACATTACATTGAATAGGGAGAAACAATGGATGAAAGTAGGCTCAGATAAGAAGTGATGTAAAGTAAAAAAAAGAAGGAAAAAAAAAAAAAAAAATTAGTGGGGGCCCGTGCCCCCACTCGTCCTTACGTAGGTTCGCCCCTGTATATAGTAATAGATAGATAGATAAGTAATGATACAAAAAATTAATTCTTAAAATTTATGTTTTTGGACATCACTTATTAGATTGTTTTTTTATGTAGATATAATCTTTTAGTTAGATGAAATAGGACTCTTTAAAAGAGTTTTTTTTCAAGTAAATGTCCTCAAAAGGCTAGGTTTCCACAAGGACTACATTTTGTTTCTAACCTTAGTTATTTTTGTCTTCAACATCGTTATTTCTTGTTCTTACTTTTATCTGATTTAAATTTCACACCAACTTATTTCCCCTCATTTATATTTTTGGCGGTTTCTACATGTATTTACTAGTCAAATTACTTCTGGAATTCCTTTTAGAAAAAAATTCCTTATGAAAATTTCTATATAGATTAATTAGATATCAGCTTTCCTATACGATATTGTTGAAAAAATATATAACTTCTTTTTTAATTGTTGTTAACTAAAATACTAAGTGGAGCTCGTCGGTGACAAAGCCAACTTCATTAAGCTTCAGTGTGAGTAGTATTGGGCTGCCTGGACTAAGAGAAATGGTGGGCTTTTGGTGAGGATAAGAGCTGAGGTCCAAATTAGTTGGTCTAAACCTAGTGAAGGCTGGATTAAGATCAACACTGATGGTGCAATTAGGAATGGGAAAGCCACTGTGGGTGGTGTGCTCAGAGATAGCAGAGGAGTATGGGTGAATGGCTTTGTCCACAATATCGGTTGTTGCAGTGTACCGTTGGCGGAGCTTTGGGGTATCTTTCGCGGTCTTGAGCTTGCTTGGGATCGGGGCTATTGGAGGGTTTACTTAGAAACTGATTCGCAATTGGCTATTCAGTTGTTAAATAAACTTATGGATCGTAGTCATCCTCTTTTAGTCTTGTCTCTCTGGGACAAGGCTTTATCAGTAGGGATTGGGACTTTCAGTTCTGTTTTATTTACAGAAAAGCTAATTTCGTTGCTAATTTCTTAGCTTCTTTGGCCTTTTCTTTTGATCTTGGTTTTCATGTCTTAGACGAACCTCCGGATGGAGTGGTCACTTTTCTCTTTGAGGATGCTAGAGGTCGGACTACGCCTCGTTTTGTTGTCGAGTAGTTTTCTGCATTTATGTATGCATGAGAGTTTTGCCTCTCTTTTCACCAAAAAAAAAAACTAAAATACTAAGCAAATTGAAGAATAATTAATATTTATAAGACAAATTATAGGTTTTCCTTTGAATAATTTAAAATAAATCAATAGAAGTGTGATTTTAAGAGCATGGTTTATCATAGTCTTTAACCAAGGAATTTGAGTAATTTTCAATAAAACCACAACAAATAGCGAGTTCATCTCCTCCATTTGACCGAAATACGAATCTCAAGCAATCTTCAAATCTTATAAAAAAGCCAGAATTCTCATAGACTAACATTGACCCATATTATGCACAAATCCATCACACCATTGACTCTCATCATTTATAACGATTCACACAGTAGAAGCACGACCATCACTAGCAGCAATAACCCACTTACAATTGTCACCTTCTTGTTTAGTCGGTAACTAGTTGTCGAAATTTCTTACGTAGGAATTGAATATTCCAATTCCGTCATGTTTACAGAGAATCTATAACATGTTGATGCTCTTATTTTTTTGGCTTTTTTCTCCTTTACTTTTACATGTTTTAGCTCAACCTCGTAATTATATTTGAATCTTTTTGAATGATATTAGGGATTTGGATAGTCTCCATTTATGTTGAACTAGCCATATTTTTTTGTATTCGTAAAAGGTTTTTTCTAATGTGTTTCATGGACACATTTTAAGAATTCTTTTTAGTAATAATTTTTTTAATTATTAATTTAATATTTTTACTAAAAATTTGTCCATTGTGAAAATATTTTAAAATAATTTTTTATTTTAACTTGTTAATATGTTCCATCGAATGTCAAATAAACCATTTATAAAATTTTGACAGTACTACCCCTCCTTAAAAAAACGAATCTGAGTAAAAAAAAAATCGCAGTAAATCTGAGTAATTTTTTAATATCGATTTTCGAAAAATAGTGAGAAATTGTGAAGAAAGAAAGAAAGAAAAGATTATTCCGGACTTGCAGTTTCCGCCATTCAGTAGAACGTGGTCCAGATCAAGAGGACTACCAGCAACCAAACTGCGAAAGGATGTCCGGCGCGTCGGCTGCTGTGCTTCGAGCGAGTACGTCGTTTCACGCGCCGCCGCTCAGCTCTTCCTCATCCGTCAGGCAAGCCGCACGTTCGGCTGTCCAATTCATCCGGTTGCCTTCTTCCTCTCTTCCTTTGCGTGCTCAATTGTACCCTTACCGCGCATCGCCATCGCCGAAAAGGATTTCCTCCTTCCGTTGCTCGGCTGGTAATCTCTCTTCCTCTTTGAATCCCTACCTGATCGAGATGAACTAAATAAGAATAAATTTTGTTAATTTAGCAGGCAATTGTTGTAGTGCTTCACTTACAGATAGCTTTTTGTATGAATTGACTTTCTGATTTGTGTGAAGTTCTTTGATTTATACTGCATGATGTGATAATATGGCTTATTAGAGTTGGCTTCTTCCAGAATTTAGACTGCTATTTTTATGTTGGCTCGTATATTGCATAATTTTAGTCAGAAACTAGTAGCTCTCTGTGACTGTCCAGCATCACTGACTAATCTGATATTCAAACTGATCTCTTTTGGGATTGGAATCAATGCTTTGATAATATCATAGAATCTGCTGAAGCGAAGATAGCCCAAAGAATGGTGATTTTGTAATGAGCAGAATATAGCCCCCCCGTTATAGGAAAAGAAATGCCTTTTTTGTCTCATCCAATCTTCCTTCACCCCCTCCACTTATGAAAAAGTTAAAATTTTAACAATATCGGAATTATCACTAGCCACTGAAGTAATTGCTTGCACCAAACTTTTTATATCAATGTTGCATTCCAACCCAAGACAAAGCTTTAACTTTTAAACTTTCATTTTATCAACAGGGGGATTTTCTACACATTGGCACATCTCTCTTTAGATATTTCACAGGGTTAGGAGTTGAAAAAAGTCTATCTTCAGTTGAATTTGATAAAACGGTCTTTATGCGCTACGTTGAACTATGTTTAGTGGATGCAAACAAGTTATTTGCACTGTAGTAAATAAGCTGAGTAGAGGTGAAAGTGGGAGCAAGGGTGTAGTTTTCAAGTTGGCCTTTGAGGAGGCTTATTATATGGCTTGTTGGAATTTCTGGTTTAAGTTATTAAATCCAAGGTGTCTACACACATGTGAAGGAATTTAATTGACGGTTATTTGAAAGTTCTAGGCTTTTGGATCTTATTGATGAGGCTTGGGCTTCACTGGTTAGGCACCAGTGCATCACTAACCTTGCAAAAAAAAAGTAGTCACATTGCATGTATTAAAGTACACAAGAGTCTTCTGGATTCTTTTCTTCTTCCGTATGTAAGGTAATCTTATTCATCAAGAAGCACATATCAGCTACATGTGCCTTTTGGTGGCAAATTGTGTGCTTTCTTCTGGGACATTCAACAATGTGGTTACTACTTACTACTAGGGTGTCGAAGGCACTAGATGGGTCATGAGTGTAAATTATAGAACTCTCCTCTGGAAGGAAGACCTCTATCTGGCATAACATTTGAGAACTCCCTTATACTTTAGATCACTCTTCAAGATTCTAATGCTGGTAGGCTGGTAGCTGGATAACTGAGAAAAGGTGAATAATTTTCTTGGAAGGAGAAGGAATGCCATCTAGTCGGTACCAGTGAACAGAGAACTTGATCTTGGAGAAGTAGTTTATGAGAATACCTAACTTAGCTGGGAAATGGTTGTGTTTTTCTTCTTCTCCCTATGCAGCTTAGTTTCTTCCATGAGATAGTAGTTTGGAGTTTGGACCTCAACACAACAGTAGGATGGTTAATCTAAGGACGTGGTTCACGTTAATAAGACTAATTTGTTCTAAACATTGTCTCTCATTTCTTAACTTTAGCTTTTTGACTGCTTTTCAAGCAAGGATTGTGCCTGGATCTTCTTTTATGCCTTCTCCAGAAAAAGAAAAAAAAGGATCTTTTTATTGGAAGATAGTTGGGATGCCTAAACTTTTGTCTATGGAAGGGTGCTAGAAAAGAATTCTTGTTTGCTTAGTCATCTATTTGTCATATGGCATTATGGCCTCACAGGATATGAGGGTTTGCGCTGTAGATTCGTCAGGTGGTTTCCCTTGGAAATCTTCTAGTCTAAACTTCTGTCTCCCTGTTGGCCTTTCCTGTGAATAGTTTTCTTTTCTTAGGTCATCTCCAGACCAAGAAGGTTAAAGCTTTTGCCTGGCCAGTCTCAACCCCGCAATTACAATGATCATGAGATTTGAAAAAGGTCTCTATGAACCTCATCTGATGCCTTTCTATCTCCTTAATGCCAAGAGACCTGTCTATCATAGCCCGAAATTATAGAAGTAGTGTCTTTTAACCACCTTAACAAGCCAAAGAAGGACAACAACAGTCTCCTTCCAGCTACATCTGAAACTTTTAATCGCAAATGCATGACATTTGTAGGATTTTTCTGAGTTTCTATGGGTATAATTGATTCCTGGTGTATTTTTTTTATATATGGCGCAGAGCTGACTCCTGCGTTGAAGACCACCTTGGATAAAGTAGTCACCTCACACAAAGTGGTTTTGTTTATGAAAGGGACCAAAGACTTCCCCCAGTGTGGATTCTCTAACACTGTTGTGCAGATATTGAAATCTTTTAATGTTCCTTTTGAGACAATCAATATTCTGGAGAATGAAACACTGCGTCAAGCTTTGAAGGAGTATTCTAGCTGGCCAACCTTTCCCCAGCTTTACATAGACGGGGAATTCTTTGGCGGGTGTGACATCACTGTTGGTGAGTTTTAAAAGAGCTATTGAGGCACTTGAAAACGATTGTTCCTTTCTTGTTTCATATATCTTTTTTCTCGGTATACAACATGGTTAAATACTAGCATCTTACTTGGTAAGCCTAGTCTAAGACCTTTTGGAATTGTAGAACATTTGGGGGATATCATATCACAATTCACAACTGGTGTCATTATAGTATTAGATTTACCAAAAGAGACCTTTCACCTGTTTGATATGAAGTTATGAACTAATGAATGGTGAAGAAACTGACTTTTTTCATGCTGATTTATGCACTTAGCATGATCTGAAAGTAAAAGTAAAAATCTGACCTTATCGGCCTAAAATGTTGTTAGCTGATACCAACCAGGTGTATGTTCAAATAGTGTAAGTAAACGTATTTGAATAAATGCTTTGCCATGGGTAAACTAGCGCTTGTTACCTTGTAACTCATGCTCACTTTGATCTAATCCTACTCCATCTTTCATTTTCAGAGGCATTTCAAAATGGGGAGCTACAAGAGTTGTTGGAGAAGGCTATGTGTAGTTAGTATAATGCAAATGCAACTGCCTGCAGAAAGAAGAAAATAACTGCTTAATCAATGGAATAATTCGAGAATGAAAAAAAGAAGGATATGATGGTATTGTAGAACCCTTTTTTCCCTAGTGAACAAAGGTGTGTCTGAAGTTAATGGAACAACTGCTCCCGGTTTGTACTGTTACACTTGATCATACTTCTGTAGTGAATCTGTAATTTATGGCTTATTTGAACAATATATTTGCAAGATTGTCGATATCATTATATTTCAGAGAGGAGCAGTAAGAAATGTGAGGTGCGGTGCATTAACCTGATTTTGGTATAAAAAAAAAACTAAAACTTGGAAATAATGGAATTCAAATGCAAAATTAGCAAGATTAAAAAAAAGTCAGTCATAGCTCACAACCCTCTAAGTTATCTGGCTTGAAAGACCTTTATTTATATAAAACTACAGGACCCTTATATGATTAGTACATATGGAAATTTCTAGTACGGAAACTCTGATATCTTACAAGTTTTTATTTCCTTATGTCCAATTTTCATGAAGAAAATTTTGATACTCTTATCATTTCAGATTTATATACATGGTGCTCCACTATCGACTTTATATTATTTCATTATATCTAGGATTAATCAGGGGAACAATCATTCTCATACGAAATGAACGTATGAACAATGCACATTTTCATTATAGTTGTGATCCACATACTCTTACATGCTAATGCACACTTTATTATAGATATGATACACTTTTCCTTACACAGTGGTGCACACACTTTTCTTATATACTGATACAAATACTCTTAAAACACTAATGCATGTTTCAGTATAACTAATATGCACAATTTAATATAGCTACGTTGCACTAACTTTTTACAATATAATGCATGTATTATTCGGATAAAATATACATATGTCATTTGTTTGCCTTTTAATAAAGTGATAATTTGGGCCATTGATTTTTAAGACCTAGACGACACGTTTGTGTGAGAAGCTTTTTTTATATATGATATTTTTTCCTTTTTATGTAATCACATATTTCAACATATATTATTTGTAACGATTTTTGCTAAACAAAATTGAATAAATTAATAATTTACTCATAAAAAAAGCCCCTTTCAGTGGTTTTAGGAGAGTACTCTATTAAGGTTATGTTTCTGAGTGAGAATCCAAACATTAAATGATGATATTCTGAGTGAGAATCCAAACAAAACTTTAAGGTTTTGAATATATGGGTTGTATTAAGTTTTACTTCTTGGCCTATCCATCAAACAAATCAATGTTCTACGTTGCTTTTATTTTGTTATTCTAGTGTAATACTCCCTCTGTCCCCTTTTTTTTTATCAAAAGAGAGACGGCACTCTCCAAAACTTTATTAAAACCAAAAACACAATTACAGAGTCGAGTGAGGGACAGCAAACCCCCGGAAATCATTCGGAAAAAAAGGGGCCACACAAGAAGGCAAAGAACAAACAACATGGCAACCTAAAGGACAAGAAACAGCGAAACAAGCAAGACGGTCAGCGACAACATTCGCTTCCCGGAAGATGTGACGGAACTGGATAGTCCAATCCCTACGAAGAAAGCCTTGGCATTGAGAGACCAGGCTAGAGAGAGGGTGACGAGGGGCCAAATTGCGCTTCAGCAGAGAGATAGCCAGAAGAGAGTCCGATTCGAGAATCACCTTCTTGCAACCACGATCCCAAGCGAGCCGAAGACCCTGCAAAATCCCCAGAGCTCAGCAGTCGGAACCGAACAGACCCCAATGTGATGGACGAAGCCACAGACCCAACTACCATCAGAATCCCGAATGACGCCACCAGCCGAAGCAATACGAGAGCAATTGACAGCGCCATCTGTATTCACCTTAACCCAGTCAGCAGGCGGACGCTCCCAACGAACAAGAAGCACAGAATTAGTAGGGGAAGGCACCCGACCCTGAGTAAGGGGTCAGTAGAAGCAGACATGTAATCACGCATGAAATCCCTCTGTCCCCTTTTGTTTGTCCCATGGGGGAGGGGTACACTTGCCGATGCGGATTTTGTATGATTAATATCTCTAATTACATAACCCTAAAAATTATAATTTTTTTGATATTATCAAAGTACTCGTTGAGACGAATCAAACAAGACCCCACATGACTATGTTTTTTCTTATATATTGGAAGAAATCTTGAAGATTCTCTTCAACTATGAACAGTGTAAAAAAGTCAAACGGGACAAACAATATGGGACGGAGGGAGTAATTAAAATCTTTTTTTTTGGATAAGGTAAGAATTAGACTAGATGTCAAGAAAGCTTGACACTTAGCCTATAGCATCCTTGCGGATGAGAGTCTTAAGCTCGGAGTTGTTCAGAATACCGTTCGGAGACAAATTGTGGCCAAGTTTGGTGATAAGGTCAGCCACCGCATTTATTTTCCGAAAAATATGAGAGATCTGCACTGCCTGGAAGCAAAGTAATAAACATAGGATATCAGAGGTGAGAATCTCGATTTCCCATGGGCAGTGCCAAATTTTGTTGATGACGTTCACAATGGTGAGGTTATCAGTTTCTATTAGTATATGGTCATGTTTCATTTCTTTGGCCTTTAAAAGGGCATTTCGGAGGGCAAGAGTTTCAGTTTTTAGGGAGGTCGAAATGCCACACTTTTCTGCATGGATAAAGGTGGGATTTCCTAGGCTATTCCTAAAGATAAAGCCAATAGAGGATTCACCATTTGCTTTGGTAGAGCCATCATATTAATTTTGATCACTTTGTCCGGAGGTTTTTTCCATTTGAGTTTTTGATGTTTTCTCGTATGTCTTTTTTCTTGTCGTGGAGATTTGGTCAAAAGTGCAATCAGGGTTCCATTTCTGTGTTTTGTTTCATGCGCAAACGAGGTTTTGTATATAGATGGGTAGGTCTTTAATGACATCCTTGTCAGGGTTGTCATTAATGAAAGTTTTTTAGTTCCTAAAAAATCAGATACCCCACCATATTCCAGATAGCTATGTAAACTCCGTTGGGGAGAGTTTGAGTTTTATTTCTTAAAAAATTTATCCAATGCGTTTGAATGCGCTTCATTACACGTTTACTCTTTTAATATTCCTAGTAGATCAGTACTGGCTCTTTTTCTATAATCCTATGATCCTATGTGATAATAATACCAACAATTTGCTACCATTAATCTAAACCGGCTAGTCTTGGCAAAAACAACGTATCGTCAACAATAGTAAGTTGCATAATCTTGCATTAACCATCAGAGTTTTCAGAATGCCAAGCTCATCATGGATAGATAGGAGTAGAAATAAACAACCCACGTTTTCCAGGAGTTCAATAACATGTTGGTGGCTCATGTCCTTTAAAACTCTAGTGAAAAAGAAGCTTAAAGCATGGACGAGTGTCAACAGTCACAAAGGATCCATCTCTCAAATAAACCGAACCCAAGCTCAGTATGAGCCAACTTGAACCCAACCAACCTAATCCCAAGTAAGTAGAAGTAGCAGAAGAAAGATTTAGTCTGCGTCCATTTCTTCCAACGCTGCAGTAGCAGCAGCCTTAGCAGACTCTAGAAGATCATCTGGAACCTGAAACCCAACAAAAGGAGACATGAAGTGTACATACATTAGTTAATATGGAGACAAAGGATTACCATATCAAATTTACTTGTCAAAGAAAAGAAAGTTGTATATAAAAACGGTTTGTCTAACCTATGCTCTTAGAGCATAGTTAAGAATTCCTATTAAGGAATATAAACCCTAAATAGGAAAGGGTAAACCATTTTTAAAAAAATCTAAAAATTAACAGATAATCAAAACTTTATATATAAGAGATCTTAAATCATAACCGGTCCTGTGCATGCCTGCATTGGATGCTAATATAGGCGGGGTTGATCTCATCCAGATTGCAAATTACCAAGTGATGCACATTTTCCTCTTGTTCGATATTATTAGCATTGGTTTAATGAATTCTATGCATGGACGAGACAAGAACCCGAGCCCAACGTAAATTTGAAGAAAAATTACAAGGTCTATCAACAAAGATCCCAGCAGCATCAAATTGACTTGTTCTTGGTCCAGGAAAGCATAAATTATCTCTCAAGTAAAAAAACAACAACATCTATCTGTCTCAGAACAGCATTTGAACTTCACCAAAAACCAAACAAATTCAGAAGCACACAAAACGAAGGATATTAAAAAAAAAATGACCCCCCCCCCAAACAAACAAACAGAGTCAAAAAAGTAAATAATTGCAAAAGAATCTAAACCCAGCGTGATAAAACTTATGTTAGGTACCTTCTGATGCTGACGGTTAGATTCATCACAAAACCAACTCATCTCCAGCTCAAAGGCCTGTCCTTTGCCTCATCATGCACCTTGTAGATGCTGCATTTGCAAGGATATCATTTCAGCTAGTTATTAACACACGTGTAAACTGTGAAGGCCTAATAAGTGAATAGTCCATTTTGTAATATATAGAGAACACAGGGTAAAACAAATCATGATTACAACTTGATCTTTTGCATGTTTAAGTATCTCTGCATGAATTCTCTTGAAGGCCAGACAGATGATAGATCAGTGTAATTAGTAGACAGAAGACTCACATCTTAGCTACTTCAATGACTTCTCTGCAGGTCATTTCAGAAAGCTTCAGCTTTTCAATCTCCCTGTAAGTCAAATAAAATAAATTAGCATAGTGAATTAAGGTCGATGTAGAGAATCACTGTGATTGGACCCACTTGCAATGTTGAATGCAGTAAATTGTATGTTTCTTATTTTATGAACTTCATTTATGACTAGCTTTATAATGTGATTGAAGTTGAATCCTATCCACATTTGTAATTGCCAATGGCATGCAATAAAATTATACAAAGCTAAACGGACCCGATTAGCTATGTAATTTAAGGGGACAAAATAACCACCAAATTACACCATCTCATCACAGCACCCCTCAGCAGTGCAGGTCAGTGCTATAGACAGGAAGTTTCCTAGAAATCCTTCCCATATCTCAACCTCTGTGGCCAACCATCATAGTTCCCACCAAATCAATAGTATGCAACCTCTATGTTAAGCCAATTAAACATAGTTGAAACAAAAAAAAAATCAATTTGTGTTTCGCTGAAGCTGGAGAAATTGCCAGCCTTGAGTGTGTTTATTGTAATTTGTCCCCCACAGAGGAAAATGCACAAACATAGCCACTCTGACATACAAAAAATTATGTTTATTGTAATTTGTCCACAACAGAAGAGAAATTGTCCACTAAACATTATCAATTGGACAACTCATAGGCAGTCATAGCACTAAAACTCATGCATTTGATTTTGATTTCAGGTACTTATAGTTAGATTTTGGTAACAAACATGTGATAATTCCGGGATTATCTGATTAACTTCAATGATCTAAATCTGCTTTGGCATCATAGTACATAGAAATATAGGAAAAACTTACGTCTTAGCAGCTTGTTTACCCTTTCCAATAGCGGCTCCAAAATACCGCTGTGAAAGATTTAACAACAGTGATGAGAATCTACAATATCTAAGAACCTCAAAAGTACCAAAAATAACAGATAGTAAAAGGATCACACAAATTCATTGGGTGTACTCTCATGTACACATTGGCAACTGAACATTGCAACCTACAAAAAACATGTTCAATTACGTATGATATTCCAGATGGCTCAACCATGTACAACTGTGGTCCATCTCTGTCATAGCCTCTATAGAATGACTCCACATCCAAAAGGTCGCAACATAAACCAATATTGTCAAAAAGTACATAGAGTTTAGTTAAATGTCTCACTAGGAATGTAAGAAATCATAAATGTCTGTTGCACCTGAGCCACCAATAGAGTGTGCAGAGATGAACATAACTAGCCACACGTTGCGCAAGTTCCTTTGTTGGAATAGGTTCACCATAAACATTGACAGAAAACCATTTCAAAAATATCTTCAGCAGAACATTATTTACAAAAAATACAAGTATGCAAAATAAATTGCCTGGTAGTATTGCAGAGGCAAACACGTTACTAGAAGCAACAGGTGGTTAGGACATAGAAGATATAGCATAGGTAGATACACACACCTACATGTTAGTACAAGTTCCTATATTGCTCATGGAATGTGAAAAACTAGTGAGCGTCACTCCTAGATATTGGGCTTTTAGAACTCGTACCGAAGAATATTTGCTCTCTGATATTCATTTGGGTAAACTTTCCCATCATTTTTATTACTTTATACTCTTACTAAGTGTTGGTTCAGTGGTTCACACTATAAGAGTGTCCTATGGATCTGCAAACTACTCTAATTGGTGAGGGGAACTCAAATATTGCATACCAAAAAACTCTTGTGACTTAGAGTTCAGACTGTTAGAGGCTACTGAAACGAAAAGCAATAAGCAAATAAGGACCATATGTCAAAGCATGTTATTACAGTTGAAAAGGAGTCTACACAACCTTTCATAATTAGTGGCTTCTGACTTGGCACGAGCAATTTGTCTGCCATCTGCAGCTAATCCAGCAACAGCCTGCCATGAAACTAAGATAGTGAACAAGAAAGAAACCTACAGAATTTGGGAGAGGGAGACATGAAGGAGCATATCATGGACAGTTACTCAGTTAAACAAAACTTGGGCATATGACATATGTTCATAAGAAACTACAATTACTACAAAACCTGTGACTCTCATCATCACCCAATAGACAAGTAACTAGGCTAGGCACTTCCAATCAACAGAATAGCGTTCTGAAGAAACTAATTTGGGGGGGGGGGGGGGGGGGGGATAATCTTTTTTACACAGTGAATAAAAAGTATCATTAGTTTCCAGGGGTATCTCCAATTCTGTACATATAAAATATTGTGAGATCTGCTTAAAAAATTCAGGATAAACAAACAATACATGCCCGAGTGCCGGTGAACTGAGTGAATTCGCCGATTAGAACCTGGCAACATCATCTTAGACTGTATAAGCTTCTCCACACCCTTCAAATTTCATTAAATCAA